>CM056720.1:75431701-75701351 GCA_029844215.1 Przewalskia tangutica | reverse complement strand
ATCTCGGAAAGTGTCTGAGGGCCGTAATCTAGTGAAGTCTTGATTATCGGTTGTGTTGTGCGCACCACATCTATGTCGAGGCTATCAGACATTTAGGATTGTAGTTTCCGTTCTACCGTTACGAGATGGAAGTGCCTTAGAGAAGGTATGTGTGATAAAATGGACCCTCTGGCGTGTTCCGTTTTTACGCGATTATGCCTCTGCGAAAGGCAGCACGGCAGCCCAGAAGGGCAAGCGGCGAAGGATACTGCTTGAGTAAACGTGGCCGAGAACCACGAGTGCGAGCCTCGATCGCGATGCAGGCGAGAGAGATGAAGTTACAAGGTAAGGGCCCGATTAATGGCGGGGTTGTGGCGAGACTTGAGATAAGTGAACCGCGGCGGTTCCGATGCTGATGGTTCACTGCAGATCGAGATGAGTTGAGGCTTGAGTTTTTACTACGAGTTGTAGGCGCCCGGAGTTTTATGGGTGAGCACGAGATGATCCGCGAGGAGTTCATCCAGAAGCGATTCTGTGGTCGTGAGTGATCAAGCGCATCCGGAGATGAGTCGGTGGCCCCACAAGTTCCGCGTCAGTTGCGTGATACCGCATGATCGGTGGATTTTACAAATTCTGGAGTACATCCGGGAGAAACATGCGCTTCCGATGGTATGGGCGAGTTCTCGGGAGAGAGGCCTTTCTTGCATTTCTTGCCTCACGGATAAGGAGGGCTCGGCGCGGCGATTTTTAGTATTCTGTGAGCGGGCGTCTGGTTCGGGAAGTCTGATGTGGAGTTCGACTCATTGGCGGTGCGTCCGCGTTAGTAGCTAGTATGGAGGATCAGTGCACGATATGTTCTGAGGGCTCGATGATTGCCTTGCGAGTTGTTGGTGTAGCTCTTAGCCAGGGCATGGACATTGCCAGCGTCACGGCGTATACACTTGGATGTGAGGCGGATCGTCAGCGGAATGACCAAAGTCGTGAAGAGGCGAGCAATGAGGTCGCGCGCTGGTGACTTTCGGCGGACCGCCTGGCCGGAACTAGATTATGTACCTCGTCGATGAGTGTCCTCAGCGGCTGGGACGCCGGAGATATTCGGGAAGCAGTCGGGGCTCCGGTTTCAGATTTTGGGAGAAGCCGGAGTGCTCGTAGGATGAGTGCCACTATCTCGGTCACGGCCGTTGTGAAAGCCGTAAGCAAAGGGAAGTGTCAAGTACTAACCGGGAGATTATTATTTTGCGCCAGCGAGGCCATCAGCAGAAGTCCAGAGCCGGTACTTATTTGGTAGGATAGCATGGACTCTAAGCGATTCGAGATTCTTACCGCCAAGTAGCCGAGGCGAGGATGTTTGTGCACCGAAGGCCGGTAAGGTCGCGATGGGAGTTCAGATTTTAAGCGGTCCTTGAGCAGCCTAGTTTTGATATATCCTTAACCTCTGAGTTTTGTTTGTATTGATGTTGTTGATGTGTTTAATGTTATGTTTGGATAGCTTTGTGCTAAAATGTGATTTAGAAACACAGTTAGTGAAAAGGGTAAGTCACAGGTAGTGTGAGATGGAAGTGGTAGCTTTCATGATGTGAAATAGTAAGATTGTTCGGATCGGGGAACAAGAGTTGAGTGATTGGGGTCGGGTTGGGGACCATTGCGGGTCAACCGTAACCGGTTTGGGGTGGGTCGGTCTGGTGGTCACTTGGTGGTAGGTCACGAGGGTGCTAGGCCCAGTTTAGTTGACCATCGTATGAGTTCGTGGGTGTGTTCGACCGAATCAGTTCGGAAGGCCGGGAATGGCCTTAGTGGAAATCGAGGTTAGTGAGATGACTCAAGTTTGGAGAGTAGTGACTCGAGGTTGGTAGCGAGCGTTGTGAAGTGTGGTGCGGATACTAGAGCGAGTTCAAGTGTTCGTGGACGTACTACGAGAAGGGAGAAGTGAGCGTGTGTTTTGTGGCAGTGTGGCATGATTGTTTCGCATGCGTATAGCGATGAAGACTATACCGACGCCGTTTGTTTGAGATCTAGAATGAACATCGGGACGAATGTTTCTAAGGAAGAATGTTATACCCGTGTTTCGGTAGTATGCGTGAGGCGTCGTGTACAATTTGAGCCTTAAGTAGGCATAGTTTGAAATTTGTACACAAGTGCCGAAAGGAGTCGTTTTTCGACGAAACGTTTCCACAGCTTACGTTGGGAAAATTACGGCGATGTCATTTAGTATTTTTTCGGATTTTTACGAGCGCCGGAACATTTTTGGACCCACGGGAGGGTGACACTTGTCACCTCGTTGACTCGAGAAGGCTTGGCCTCGGCGATTAGCTCCTCTTTTGTGCCTTGCTTTGTGGCTTGTTTTTGTGGAGTGTTTTGTGGAGTGTTTTGTGGGTGCACTTGGCTTGATCTTGGCCTTACACTTGCACACATGGCTTGATCTTGGCCGTTGGTTGGCCTTTGGTTTGCTATAAATACCCTCTCTTTGAAGACTTCTTCATCCACTCTTCACTTGCCTAAGTCTTGAGAACCCTCCCTCCCTCTTGTTGACTCGTCCAAGAGCCCTCTCCCACTTGTGAAGGCCTTTTGTCAAACCTTCCACTGAGCCTAAAGCGAGAACACCCCTCCCTCAGGGTGTTGTTCTCGTGTGGTACCACTTTGTGGTATTAAAATACTCCTCCAGTATTGTTATAATGCCCAAAATACCTTAGTATATACCTTGTAGTATTCCAAAGTTACCTCTATACGTAGAGTCCGAAATACTACCTTTTGTCCTTTAGTCTCAAACCGAAACCCTAAGGAACCCTTCACTGTTGGTTGAAGTTTTGGAGTAGAAGTTGGATAGAACTTCTAAGCGGTTGTTTGGAGCGGTTTGGAGCACTCGGGTAGGAGCTAAACCTTGCTCGGCGTGACGTTATACTCGGATAATTTTGGGCTTATCGAGGTAAACACTCATCCTTATTGTAATTGGAAATTACATGTTGTAGAATATATAGTTGAAGTATACTATATATAGAACTACTTGCCCAATCTTGTGGCAATGTCTTTTGACTTAAGCTCAAGAATTAAGAATCGTATTCAGATGAGACTTGTGTAGTATTCTCGTGTTGTAGAATTGTACACGCCGGTTAGGCGTGCGAAACCTCTGGTTGGCTTGGTAGCGGCCTCGATAGAAGGAGATTTCTGTGTGGGGAGATCCGCCAATTTACGTAGAATATTCTACGTTGTAGTCTAGATGATAATAGGCGCCTTGCGGCCTTATAGGTTGGAAATCACGTGTGGCGCGATTTACTTGGCTTAGGAGTAGCCGTTGTTTGGAGCGTTTGCTATTAGTCGATACTCGTCGCGGTATGTGAACCTCTTCCTATCTCTTCTCTAAGCGTGATATGTGTGTAACTATGCAGTGCGGTGAGCGTCACGATACGTGTTTAATGTATTTGATTGGTTTGAAACATAAAGTGTTATAACGGCTTTATGGGAAGTTGGTTATAACGACTTTATGTAGGTAAGAAAATACCTTGTGGTTTTAAAAGGTAATCGATGTGAATTATAAGCGGCTTGTTATAATAAAGAACTTGATGTATTTCAAAAGATTTATAAATCGTTTTGGAAGGAGAGTAACACTTTGTTTTAAAAGGTTTTAAAAAGAGTTATACTAGCTTTATGGAGTTAGGTATAATGTCTTAAGAGAGGTAAAGAAAATGGTTTACTAATGTTTAAGTTAAGAGACTTGATCTTATAAGACAAGAGACTTAACTTATTTGTTTTAATGTGGATGTTTTGTGTGAAACCTCATTCGTGAGTAATGAGTACTTGGTTTTATTTAAAGGGATAATGTTTCTTGATTTGGAAATCGAATGTGTATCGACAGCACCAACTGCCAGCGTTAATAAAGGAAAATGTATTGAATAATGATGAATTGTATTAAAACCAGAGAAACCTCCATCCGCATAGAAACTAAGATTTAGACAAAATGATATTACATTTTCTAGATCATGGTCTTGTAATAAGAATGTTGTAAACAAGAATAACCTACTCTCACGTCGACATAATTTACTCAATTATTCTAAAAGGAATCAGTGATTAAGTTTATGAACTATGAAACCTTTTGAAAATGAGAAGCTTGAGTAATTGAAACTAGGCAAACTGGAACTTAGGAAAAGAATGTTGTTACTTGATTTTGAAAAGGAATGCTGGTTAGTCATTTCTAATACTACTGGTATCGGGTGACTTTTATAAAAGTAATGGATCTCTTTTAAAGAACTTAACGTATGTAGTACTTTGGAGTTAAAAACCCGGACTTTGGCATAAAATGAAGTACTTTGAGTTGTGTGAAACTCGCCTATGCTTGTTGTTGTGAAACTTGCCTATGCTTGTTGTTGTGAAACTTGCCTATGCTTGTGATGATAGCCTTTGTTGTGCAAGTGTGGTATTTACGTATTCGCGTCTCGATAGAGGGCGGTCGACTTGTTGAGAACTTACTTGGACACGTCGGCGGTGATGGAGAATTCCACGGGTATGCTCCCGTTGATAGTGTTATTCCACGGACTAGCTCTCCATAAGGTTTCTTCTTGTTCGCCTGGTATCGGTGGTCGGCTCCCGTCTTGCCGCCTCGTGGTGATTCGGCCTTGGTATACGGTAGTCACCCTCGACTTGCCCCGCTCAGTATAGTGACGGTTTCGTGATCCGCCTTGGTCCTCGGTGGTCACCCTCGACTTGCCCGGTCAGCTGCGTGACGCCTTGATGGTATCCGATGAGTCGGCTCACCGCACTTGCCGTATCGACGGCCGTGTTTTGGTTGCATTGTATTATTGAGTACGGTCGGATCTGGTAGTTATACTTGTCTGCACGGTTTTTATAACACTGTGGGACATGGTGTTCATGTATAATCCTTGGTATGGTTATATCATAAGCCACGCAGGTGAGGAAGAAATTCCACGCACGAGTGATAATTTGGGCGTGAGTCCTGTCTTGAGGTAATCGTTATATGTTATATATCGTAGTTTGGTCATCATACATGTCTCGCTTTATATAGACTATTATGATTTCATTCCACGATTTTCTGCTTCACATACTTGATTTTGTAATCAGATCGACCTCCCGGCTGCGCTCATGCCGCAGTAAGTCGTCATTTACCGTCGATCCTCGCTAGGATCTCATTTCAGCATTTGGAAGCTCCGCTCCGTCGGAGGCTTATCTTTGGTATATTACCACGAGTCCTGGTTCCAGACGTTCGGGGTATGGCGGCCCCTGTCCCGTCATAGTTGTCATATAAATCTTAAGAGGTCTGTAAAATCTTGTGCTGTGGTTGTAAAAGGATTAAACTGCTCGTGTTTTATGTATATATCAAGGCAACTGCTTTGGTTGGCCTGTTTATTTATTATATCTCTTATTTCTTGTGTAAAGTTTTTATTTCACCGGTTTTCTCGATGTTGTATCACTAGGGTGCCCGGGTAAGGCACCGTGACGCCCGGTTCGGGCGCCAGCCGCTCATGCCGCGGTGAGGTACACCGTTGTTGATCCTCGCTCTTAGGAGTCACAAATAGCGTTTGGGAAGCTCCGTTTCTCGAGGCTTATCGATGGTATAGTCCCCGCTGTGTTGTAAGTGCTTACATTCAGGTATGGCGGGCACCGCCCCGCCATTGTTATCATATCATTCTTAAGGTCCGTAAATCGTTGTGGCGTAATTGTAAAAGGATGTAACTGTTCTAGTTGTTATATATTTATGCCGAAAGGCAACTTTTCTCAGATAACTGTTTTACACTTCACTTTATTCATGTCTTGTTTTATATTCCGCTGATTACTCTGATGTATGGCTACTTAGGTGCCCGAGGTAAGGCACGACCACGCCCGGTTCGGTCGTGACAAATCTTTGTCGATGTCAGCGATTAATCCTGAAAGTGTCTACATACCGTATCTAGTAAGTCGTGATTATCGGTGTGTTGTGCACCACACCTATAATCAGGAGGCTGCAGGATATTTAGGATTGGTTTCCATTCTTCTCACTCTGAGATCGTGCCTTAGAGCTGTGTTATAAGTTGGACTCCCTCTGACGTATTCTTTTTCACCCGTTATGCCTCTACGCAAGGCAACGAGCCCGAAGCGGCAAGGCAGCAGAGGAGTCGAGTAGAGCACGAAGGTTACTGGGCACGCCCATTCATTATCCGAGATGTCATTCGGGAGTTCGCGACGCCGCTAGCCCCGTGAGAGTTTAGAGCAAGAGTGCGGTAGCTACTAAGACCACGATACCGAGCCTCAGTCCCACGCCAGAACAAAGGATATGAATTACGCGAGATGGCCCGATTACTAGCATGTCGGTGGCCGAATGAGGACGGACGGAGCCGCGGTTCCGAAGCACGAGTTCACCCTAGATCCGATAGTTTCGAGGCACGGACTTCGAGTCACCACCCGAAGTTCTATGGATCGAGGACCGGCGAAGATCATCGTGAGTTTATTCGACGACAGCCAATGATCATGAAAGTGATCGAGACCTCGAGGCATTTCTTACACTTTTTGCCTCGCCACGGCGAGAGCTCGCAGATAGATTTATGAGGTTGAGGCGAAGCGCGAGCGGTTCGGGAATACTGATGTAGTTTGACTTATCGCACGTTATGTCCCCGCTTTAGTGGCGTATATGGAGGATAGAGTGCACCGATATGTCACAGACATGACGATTATCTAGCGAGAGTTGTACAAGAGTAGCTCTTGATCGACATGGACATTGCCCGCGTACATGCTTACACGCAGCAGCATCGAGGAACGTAGAGATCGGCGGACTAACCAAGATCAGTAAGAGGCCGAATAGCAGGGCCTTTGGTAACTTTCGAGGCGGACCTTCTCGCAGCAGATCGTTATGCGCCTCCGCCAAGACTGAGTGGTCCTCCGCACTTCGGGACGCTCGGGTATTTAGGAGTTAGTCGAACTCCGTGGTTTCGTTCACATATTTATATAAGTTCCACCAACGATTGATTTTCCTCTATGTTCACTATGTGGTAGACGCCATCCCGGAAATGTCGTCTTTTTACTAACGCTTGTTTTACCTGGCCGCCGGGGCCATGTGAGAGAGAATGTCCTAGTAGGAGGATACAGGTGGGATGACTTAGCCTACCAGTGCATTGCGGATTCGGTGGTTGAGAGAGGAAGGGTGTTAGCTGAGGAGGCCACCCCACCTCGATGTGGCCATTGTGGTAAGTGACATTGTGAGAGTGTCGACTTCTTCGACACTTGTTTTGCTCTCGGCAGCGAGGCCATCTTGCGAGAAATTGTCCGACCAGATGTGGCGCGGATGTAGAGACTCACCGTGATCGGTGGCTAATTCATCATCTTCCTAGCTATGTGCCCAACAGGCAGGTGATCGATTAGAACGACAAAGGGAAGTGAAGTAGAGACGCAGGTATATCCTTAACCTCTAGAGATTTGTATGTGTGATAAGATGAGTATACCTTAAGTGTTATGTTCGATAGCATTGTGTTAATTGTGATTAGAAAACATGGGTAGTTGTAAAGGGTAAGTCCGGGGACGAAAATGGGGAGCCTTAGAATTTATAAATTTGGGACCTTGGATGTAAGGCCATTCCGAGTGGATGATTTTACGGTTGGTCTTTGTCGAAGTACTCGGATACGTGGTGTATTTATGGGATAATTCCATGGGTAGTGTGAGATGACAGTGGTAGCTTTAATGACGTGCAATGGTAAGATTGTTCGGATCGGGAACGAGTTTAGTACGAAGTGGGTCGCCGAGGCCATATCGCGAGTCAACCCGCAGCCCGGAAAGTGGTGGGGTCGGTTTGAGGTGGTCCCGCTAGATGATAGGTCACGAGGGTGTTAGGCCCAAGTTTAGTTAACCATCGACGAGTTCGTGGAAGCGCTCGACGATGGTCGGGCCGATGAGGTCACCCCATCTTGTCTTTCATCGGGGCGCTTTACTCTGCAGAGGTTATGCGAGATGTCATATCGTAAAGGTTGTAAGGTTGCACGAGGTGCCTACTTTCACCTTATGACAGATGGAGCCTAGTTTACTACTGCTTTCTTTTACGAGGTTTTACCAGCAGGGTTAGGAACTCGTGAGTCTTAGTATCGCATTCGCCTCGCCGGTGTTTGGATTTCAGGGTAGCCGTGAGATTGTTGCCTCCCGTTGGCGGAGTGTTTTATAGCTACCATTTCATGATTCGGATATCGCCTTACGACGCCTCAGGGCGGAAGTGTAAGTCACGGTCGATTGGTTCGATGTTGGTAAAGTTCAGATAGTTGGTTCATACTTGTTTGGCAGGATGTGGATAAGCGAAGCTTATCCGTAAGAGATTTTGGCACTCGGAGTCAGCGAAGTCGATGCGGATAGTCGGCGACGACACTTAGAGTTCAGCCGACGTGGGCCTTCTGAAGGTACCACCCCGAAAGGGTATGACGAGATTTGGAAACCGGAGCGAGCGTAAATGTGGTAAGTTGTGAGGAAGAGTTCGAGTGTACGAGAAGCGGTGCGACGAGTAAGGGAAGCGAGCATGTGTTAAGAACATAGTTACGATCATTTCGTTTGTAAAGTGAAGGTGCGGCGAGTATCTTTTAGCCCTTGGGTGGGAGTTTTGTGAAGTTAGAGGTGATTCCTCGTGGACTTTGATGTAAGTATTTGCACGGGTGTTTTCTGGCGTACGTGTGGCATTTGCAAACCGGTTAAGCTATGAGGAACTTGATCGCTATCTGCTTGAGAAGGAACATTCGGACGAATGTTTCTAAGGAGGAGAATGTTACACCCGTAGTTCCAAAGTGTATGTATATGAGGGCGCACGCACGTAAATACGACATTAAAATTGGAAAGGAAGAAAGATGTGATTTTTCGACGGAAAAGTTTCCAATTTTGAGAAGGAAAATGTTCGTTAATGGGAATTGGATTCTGATTTGGTATTCGGACTTTTGGAATATTTGAGAATTATGGAATTTTATTTCCGAAATTGGTCACGTGGGGCCACGGAGAATTTACGGTTTTGTGGCCCACTTTATTTTGGATTTTTGGCATTGCGGATATTTTCGGAAGATGAAATATTTTGACGAGTAGGGGCGACACGTGTCTCCCGTGTGGCCATGTTGGCCGAATGGAGAAGGCTGGGACGTCTTTAGGTGGACAAGTGGCCCATTTTTGTGGTTCCACTTGTCCCATTTTTGTGGTAGCCAAATGGTTGGCCAACTACCCACACACATGTACCCCATCCTCACCACACACTTGCCTAGATCTTTGCCATTGATTTTCCTATAAATACCCCATTGTTTCAAGACTTATTTCATCCACACTTTGAGATTCTAAGTCACAAAATACTCCCCCTTTGTTGAGGTTCTCGTCCTACTCTCCCCCTTGGTGTAGGAAAAATTCTTCAAGTGTTGATATAGTCCCAAATACCTTAGCCTAGTATCCCTAGTTGTATTCCAAGTTATTTCAATACTAGGAGCCCGAAAATTCTACTTTATTCCTTTAGTCGCAAAAACGAAGCCCTAGAAAAATCTTCATAGCTTAGATGAAGTGTTAAGAGAAGTTATTTGGAAACTTCTAAGGGTTGCTTGGAGCGGGTTGGAGCGTCAGGAATTGGAGCTAAACGTTGCTCAGGATCGACTTATAATCTTGGATAATTTTGGGCTTATCGAGGTAATGATCTATGTCCCCCTATTGTAATTGGAAATTACATGTTGTAGTAGTTAATCATTGAGTATAAGATATATTGGAAGTATAATTATAAGGAATTGAACTGTATTTACATTGGACTGTATTTGCAGTAGACTTGTAGTATTATTGTGGAGTAGAATTGTACACGTCCGGTTAGACGTGTAACCCCGGAATTGTTGGTTTGCAGGCCTCGTTTGAGGAGGAGTTTTATGTGGTTGCGGGAGGTCGCTGAATTGTCGTAGAATAAGGAATCTTGTATCTAGAATTATTCTACAAGAGGCTAGAGAGGTTGATAGACGTTTGTGGCCTTTATAGGTCAAGTACTACGAGTAGCATATTCTACTTGAAGGGTGGAAAAGGCGAGCAAGGTTAGAGTACTTTGGAGCGCTTTTGCTAATTGTCGATAATCGTCGCGAGGTATGTGAACCTCTTCCTATCCTTTCTAGCATGATATTTGTGAAATATATTTAGTGCGGTAGACGCACGTGTGTTTAAAGGAAGTTGATTTTCCTTTTGTGTCCTTGACTTGATTCCAAAGTTAAGTGACTTGTTATGAAACACTAAGGACTTGAATTATGTTAAAAAGTTGTAAAATCTCACTCATGAGTAATGGGTGTGTGGTCTTTAAAGAATAAAGTTATCTTGATTTGAAAATAAGAATGGTTTTATCATTGGATTTAAAATGATAACTTGACTTATAAACAACTTGATTTTGGGAAAGGAGAAGTAATTTGATTTAAAGGTATAGGTTACTTGTTTTTAAAAGAGTAAGACACTTGGTTTAAAAAGTATATTGCTACTTGACTTTTAAAGGAGAAGTGCCTTTGTTTTAAAAGAAGGTATGGAAATTGTTTTGGTTTTACTTTGATGTCTTTTGACTTGAGTTTAAATAATAAGAATGGAAGTATTTCAAAAGAGTTATTAACCATTTTGAAAGAAAAGAAATACTTGTTTTAAAAGCTTAAGTGTTATACTAGCTTTATGGGAAGTTATGTATAACGACTTAAGGAAGATAGAAGGAACAGTTTACTTATTTTTTTATGAAAGTCTTGTATTGATTCGGAAAGTGTAGTAAGATGGTTTGATAAGTAGACATGTTAGGATGCTACGTGTGTTAGTGTCTTGTGATGTTTGTATAAAGGGGTTTCCTTGTTGTGCTTATGTTGTTTAACGATAAGTCATATGTTAGTATTATATCACTCATCTCTTGACATGATTAGGGGTTGTCGCCTCCGACGCGGGTAGACTCGTGGTCTGTGTGACCTATGATTCGAGAATACCTACGCGGTTTGTGTTACCTATGCGCGAGCTACGAGAGTTCAGTTAGTGTGCGGCCTTTATGGTCACGCGGTCTATGTGGCCACGCGGATCGCGAGTCCAGGACGCGTTGTGGGAGCTACCCTCGATGCGGGGAATACCTCATGCGGGCCATCGGAGTGGCTTATGCGGAGTCGCGGAAGTTCCAGGACTAGACGCGCGACATTAGATCGCGGCGAGTGGCGGCCGATCATGTGGCGATGCAGACAGATCTCATGATACGATTTATGACCTTGTTGGTACTGCTGGTTTTAGTAGTCGGCTATGCCTTCGCATTTACCCCCAGACGGTTTTATTATGACACGTAGGACACGTGTTCATGTGTATTCCTTGGTGCTTTTATATCATAGATCGCCAGCGGTGAGAAGATATTCCACGCATGATTGATGTTGTGGGCGTGAGACCCATAGTTGTATTTGAGTGATGACTTTGGCGTGAGTCCACGACTTGACACGATCGCTATTTATTGTGAATTGTAGTTTGGTTATCATACATGTCTCCGCTTTATATAGACTACTATGATTTCATTTCTGATTTTCGCCACATACTTGGTACTTGTAATCACCTCCTTCGGGCCGCGTTCATGCCGCAGTAGAGGTACACCGATGTTGATCCTCGCTCTTAGGGTCACAGTCGTTTGGGAAGCTCCGCTTTCTCGGAGGCTTATCAGTGGTATAGTCCTCGTCGTTGTAAGTTACATTCAGGGTATGGCGGCCCCGTCCCGCCTATTGTTGTCATATCATTCTAGAGGTCTGTAGTATTGCTGGGGCGGAATTGTAAAAAGGGATGAATCGTTCTAGTTGTTATATATTTATGCCGAAAGGCAACTTTTCTCGATAAGCTTTTACACTTCACTTTATTCATGTCTTGTTTTATATTCCGCTGATTACTCTGATGTATGGCTACTTGGGTGCCCGGGGTAAGGCACCAGTCACGGGCCCGGGTTCGGGTCGTGACAAATCTTTGTCAGTATGTCTATGTAGAAACAATATTTGCAAGAGCATGGGCTCGCGTTATGTTTTTAATAAAGTCATAAACAGATTTCTTTATTGTTATTTTTATTAATAGCTCCGTATTTGAATATAAGTTCAAATTTCTAAAAAAAAGAGATTTAAATGGTGCTCCTGGTGGAAAATAATTGTCCAGGTGCCATCACGCCCTAAGTAAAGACTTAGAAAAAGTCAGGGCGTGACAAGTTGGTATCAGAGCCAGGTTAAGAGATTCTAGGAAGTTTTCTTCGAGTTGGGTGTTTGAACGGTTACTTATTGCGATGGTGTGTGCGCCACCTTAGTAATAAGTGAACGGAATAATATCCTAAAGTTTCCCTTCTTTCGTACTCTTCTCGTGCCTACCTTGAGTCTTTTCAAAGACTTGATATCTCGTACTACCTCCTTCACACGGGTTAGAAAAGGGGATTGTACAACGTTATACTGACTAATATAATTTGTGTAGATGTCGATTATAAGGCGAGTTCCAACAAAGAGTGAAGTACTCATGGAACAGGCAAAGGGAATGAGAGCTCAGATGAAGTTCATGCGTCGTAAGATGGACTCAGAAGAAAATGGTGAATTCACAAATCCCGGGGGCCCAAGAGGAGGTTCATCACGGCTCGTACTCCGGTTGACGTAGTGGTGTCCGAAGGAGCGAAAAAATGTCGGAGAAAATGTTGAGAGAACGAGTCAAATGGCCCAAGAAACGGTGGGACAAAAACTAGATAGACTCATAGAGTTAATGACAGCTGCATTTCCACACATGGTTTCGCCCGCACCTAGTGTCTCTGTCATAGCCCCGAACTGTAACTGACGGCCCAGTGGACCGACATGATCGCACCACGGACCGAGAGTGTAGAAGCTCAAGCAGTACCTGATAGGCTATGGGAAAATTTTATGAGGAGAAGAGAACCACTGTACTCAGGGAAGGACCCCAAGACCGACCCGATAGTATTCCTCGATGAAGTTAAAGACTTAATGTTCACATTGGGATACGTGGAGATGCAGGGCGTCAACTTGGTAGGTGCACGACTAATGGATGATGCAGGGGTATGGTGGAGGAATTTTAGGAAAAATCGTCCCCCGATGTCACCACCAATGACTTGGGGAGGGTTCAGAGCGACATTCAATTGAGAAATTTATGCCTAATACGCGCAAGGATGCGCTCAGACGGGAGTTTGAACATTTGAAGCAAGGTGACCGTAGTGTACAAGAATATGATACACAGTTCATGAGGTTATCGACATACAACACACATGTCGTCCCTACAGAAATGGATAGAGTCAAGCGATTTGTAGAGGGTTTAAATCCGAACATAGCAGAGAAAGTGGTGGCGTTAGCCAACGATCGAACTTATCTTCAGATTGTCGATATGTCTTTGAGGGTAGAAGGTTTCGCTAAAGCAAAAAGAGAATATTCGCAGAAGAGATTTCGGACGTCAGGATCATTTAACCGGAGTCAAAATCAGAAGCAGGAGTTTAGTAAGGGATCTTCAGGACTGAACCAATCTGTGGGACAGTCTTATTTCAAGCCTAAGGGGCACAGTTGGTCTAATTACCAAGGTAGCAAGGACAAGGCCACCAACCCTAACACAGGAGGTGACAAACCGATTTGTAAGATTTGTCAAAGAAAACACACTGGAGAATGTCGGCTCTTAATGAAGACATGTTATAACTGCGGAGAGTCAGGCCACTATGCCAGGGATTGCAAGAAGAGGACCCAAACTCAATCTATTCAGGGGAGGTCAGAAGCAACCACAACTGCCTACAGGGGAAATCAGGGAAACCAACCCCGCCAGAGTCAGGGAGGTCAACAACCCAACAATTCTAATCGGCTCTACGCCTTGCCCTAGAGGAATGAGGTAGAAGCATCTAATACGGTGGTCACAGGTATTTTGCTAGTCTCTAGTATTCCTGCATTTGTATTATACGATCCCGGCTCTACATTTTCATATGTGTCAATGGGCTTTGCTAAGAATTTACACGTAGAACCTTCTTATTTAAGTGAACCTTTTGAGGTTATGACACCAGTAGGGGCCTCAATTTGAGCCTCTCGGGTGGTAAATAATTTCCCATTATAAGTAAATGGCAGGGGAACAATGGTGAACCTAGTACTACTTGATATGGTGGACTTTGACATCATTTTGGGTATGGATTGGTTGTCGGCATGTTATGCCATGTTAGATTGTCGGCGAAAGATAGTAAGGTTAACTTTTTCCGGAGAACCAGAAGTTGTTATAAGGGGTAGGATTGGAATATCCTCAGGTCAGTTTATTTCCTACCTTGGGGCTCAAAAGTTATTGAGAAGTCACAGAGTGAAGTATGCATATCTGGCTAATATAGTGGATACCCAAAAGGAATCCCCAGCAGTGAATGATGTTCCTATTGTTCGAAATTTTCCGGAGGTTTTTCCTGAAGATCATCCAGGCCTTCCTCCGGATAGAGAAGTGGAGTTTGCTATAGAGTTAATTCCGGGTACAAGACCCATTTCTATTCCTCCATATCGAATGGCCCCAGCTGAATTGAGGGAGTTAAAAGAACAATTGAAGGATCTTCTGGATAAAGACTTTATAAGGCCTAGTGTTTCCCCTTGGGGTACACCAGTCCTGTTTGTGAAAAAGAAAGACGGATCGCTCCGAATGTGCATCGATTATCGGCAGCTCAATAAGGTCACGATCAAGAACCGATACCCATTACCAAGAATCGATGATATTTTTGACCAACTTCAGGGAGCTAGCTATTTTTCCAAGATTGATCTCCGTTCGGGATATCATCAGCTGAAAATAAATCCGGATGATATACCCAAAACAACCTTTAGAACCCGATACGGCCATTATGAGTTCTTGGTCATGTCTTTTGGGTTAACCAATGCCCCGGCGGCTTTTATGGATTTAATTAACAGAATCTTCAAACCATTCCTAGATTTGTTCGTGATTGTGTTCATATATGATATCCTAATCTACAGTAAGAGTGTTGAAGAACATGAAGAGCATCTGAGGGTAGTGCTTCAAGTCTTGAAACATGAGAAACTATATGCTAAATTTTCCAAGTGTGAATTTTGGTTGGAAAAGGTAGCCTTTTTGGGTCATGTTGTGTCAAGGGATGGAATTATGGTAGACCCCCAGAAGATAGAAACAGTGAAGAACTGGCCAAAACCGACCACTCCGACAGAGGTTGGAAGTTTCTTGGGTTTGGCTGGGTATTATAGAAGATTCGTAAAAGGTTTTTCTAGTCTTGCTGCTCCCTTGACCCGGTTGACTCAAAAAGCGGTTAAGTACCAGTGGTCAGAAGCATGTGAATCAAGTTTTTAGAAACTAAAGGAATTGTTGACTACTGCACCAGTCCTAACCTTACCATCGGGACAAGAAGTGTTCACAATCTATTGCGATGCCTCTAGAGTTGGGTTAGGATGTGTCTTGATGCAGTTTGGAAAGGTTATTGCGTATGCATCTAGACAGTTGAAGATACATGAGAATAATTACCCAACTCATGACTTGGAATTAGCTGCGGTGGTGTTTGCCTTACGAATGTGGAGACATTATTTGTATGGTGTGCATGTGGACATAGTTACAGATCATAAGAGTTTGCAGTATATAACCAAGCAGAAGGATTTGAATCTCCGACAAAGAAGATGGTTAGAGTTGCTTAAGGATTATGACCTTAGTATTCTTTACCATCCTGGGAAAGCCAACGTGGTGGCTGACGCACTCAGTAGGAGATCAATGGGCAGCTAGGCCCATTTGGCAATACAAAAGAGGGGTATTGTTCGTGAGGTACAAAGATTGGGAAACCTCGGGGTTAGTTTAACTGAGATCGGTGAAGGTAGGGTGGTGGTACATGATACCTCGCAGTCTATCTTAGCATCAGAAATAAAAGAAAGTCAGTTTGAGGATACAGAGTTTGTTGTATTTCGGGAGAGGGTCCAACAGGGAAAACCTTCACAGTTTACATTGGGAGATAATGACGGAACCCTTCGGTATAAGGGTAGGTTATGTGTTCCTAAGGTAAAGGATCTAAGGAGGAAGATCTTAGATGAGGGTCACAACACAAGATATTTCATTCATCCAGGGTCAACAAAAATGTATCAGGACCTCAAGGCAAATTACTGGTGGGACGGGATGAAGAAAGACGCCATGGAGTTTGTCGGGAGGTGTCTTATATGTCAGCAGGTGAAAGCTGAACATCAAAAACCTGGCGGATTACTTCAGGATATTGGAGTCCCCATGTGGAAATGGGAGGCGATTCATATGGATTTAGTAACTGATCTACCAAAAACTCGAGAAGGGTATGATTCTATTTGGGTGATTGTTGATCGACTTACAAAGTCAGCCCATTTCTTACCGGTCAAGACTACGTATCGCGCACCACAGTACACACATATTTATTTGAAGGAGATTGTGCGGTTACACGATTCCTTACAAATTATTTCAGATAGGGTTCCCGCTTCACCTCACACTTTTGGCAAAGTTTCCAGCAGGTCTCGGACAAAAGTTAAGTTAAGCACGACTTTCCACCCGCAAACAGATGGGCAGTGGCGAAATAATTCAAACACTTGAATACATGTTGCGATCTTGTGTTAGATTTTCGTGAAGCCTGGTTGGACCATCTATGTCTAATTGAGTTCGCCACAACAATAGTTTTCACTCTAGCATACAAATGACCCCGCTTGAAGCATTATATAGACGAAAATGTAGGTCTCCACTTGGATGGTTCGAGTGGGTAGACACAATCGTTTCGGACCTGAAGTCATTCAGGAAACAAATGATAAGGTACAAATGATTCAGGAGCGGATCAAAACAGCTCATAGCCGTCATAAGTCCTATGCGGATCATCGGAAAAGAGATCTTGAATTCCAAGAGGGGGAGAAAGTATTTTTAAAAGTGTCCCCAATGAAGGGAGTGATGCGCTTTGGTAAGAAAGGGAAATTGAGCCCAAGGTTTGTTGGGCCATATGAGATCTTGCGAAGAGTGGGGAATGTGGCTTACGAATTAGCACTTCCACAAGAGCTGGAAGCAGTGCATCCGGTATTTCATGTGTCAATGTTACGAAAATACTTGCACGATCCAAGTCACGTCATCCTTCCTCAGGAGATAATTCTTAATAAAGAGCTTCAATATGAAGAGGCTCCGGTAGAAATACTTGATAGAAAGGTCCAACGCCTTAGAAATAAAGATATTGCTTCCGTAAAAGTCCTATGGAGGAATCACTCCACAGAGGAAGCCACCTGAGAAGCTGAAGAGGCGATGAAAGTCAAATATCCATTCCTATTTGACTAAGGTAATAAAAAAAATATGTTACATAGTACTTCATATGTGTGTCATTTGCGTGTCTATATGCATGTGTTACAACCTTATTCTCATTCGAGGACGAATGCTTCTCAAGGAAGGGAGAATGTGAAGCCCCAAATTAGTTACAATAACAATAAACATTATTGTGTCTATGTGATTATGTTACGACCTTATTCACATTCGAGGACGAATGTTGCTTATGGAGGAGAGAATGTAAAATCCGGAAAAAAAAATAATAATATATAGTTGTGGTTGGGTTAATAAAAAAAATATATATAAGAAAACAAAGAATAAATTGCATGGGATAGAATTAGTGTTAAAGTTGGATAAATAGATAGATAAAATGAAAATAAGAAAACAAAAAACAAAATAAAAACAAAAAAAACAAAAAAACAAAAAAAAAGAAAGAAAAGAAGGACGCATGCATGCTTTGGACGTCCACCCCTTCCCTTCTCCCCCCTTTTCATTTCCCCCCAACTCTTGTCCTTCCACCTCTCATAGGTTATACAAACACTTCAACTTATATAGTGTATTTAGTACAAAATAAAGTATCTAGTACAAGAAATAGAAATCAGGAAAATAATCATGTGAACAAGAAGGAAAAAAATCAAGAAAATATCAAGGGAGGAAGGAGAACAATAAAATTAGGGAACACTAAGGAGCAAGGACCACTTGTAGCAACCGAACCACAATCCTTTTTCACACTTACAAGGTGAGTTTTCTCACTCAGGAATTCTTGGTAACATCCTTTATTTTAAGTTCAATACATGTTAGAATAAGAATTGAGTGTTGAAAAGAAATATTGAACTTTTGATTGTTTAGACAACTAGTTGCGTCATGAACTTTACGAACTGTTCTCACTGAATTATAATTGTTAGAATTTGATGAAATTCGGAAGAGTGGTACACCTATCTATTATGATCATATAGAACCAAAAATGAGGTAACATGGACATACGGTTTGAAAGTTATCATAGTTCAAAGTTCCTGCCTTAGATTTGGCCGAAATTCGGAAAGACATAATTACGGACTGTTTTTATTGAGTTTTACTTATTAGAATTATATGAAAATTTACATGGTTGTAAATCTCTCTGTTACGGACAGATATAGATAAAGAGTTATTAAAACGGACTTACGAGTTGACAGTTATTGTAGTTTGAAGTTGCTGCCTCGGATTCATCGGAATCCAGAAGGGCAGGACGTTGAAACGTAAACATGTACTAATATGTGGGGAATATGAAAATTGTTGCTAAATGAAAGTTCTAGATCTCTCTGTTGTGGACATTTTGAGAACTTACAGGGGTCTATCCGACTTACGGATTGAGAGTTATCGCTGTTTAAAGTTTCTGACTCGGATCTATTGAGATCCAGGAAGGGCAGCGAATAAAAGTGTAAAACTGTACCAAATGGTACAGAATATGAAAGGATGGTTCACATGGAGACGTGTAGCTCTCTGTTCTCGTCGTTTTGAGATTTTATGGGGCTTGAACGGGTTTACAGATTAGGAGTTATGACTATTCTAAGATTGGGTTTTGTTTAATAAAAATTCTGCCTAAACAAATCTCATATGGCTGTTTTGAGGATAAATTTGTGTTAGTTACCCAAAGTAGTTTTAAATGAAATTTGGTACAGTGAAAGATCCCCGTCTTACCTTAGTTTCCGCTTGAGAAACACCTTAGTTAGAGTTATGGTTAAAAAGTTATAATCGTTACAAGTATGAATGACAGAATGTTGGGAAAGAGAATATTATTTATTCGATCTTCTGAAAAATATGAAAAGTGAATACGTGTTCACATAAATATATAAATATATAATGGATCGGGTTGCACGCCGCAACAAATAGTAAAGTGAATACGCGTTCATAAATACGTAAACATAATGGATCGGGTTGCACGCCGCAACAAAACGTAAAGTGAATATGTGTTCATAAATACGTAAACATAATGGATCGGGTTGCACGCCGCAACAAAACGTAAAGTGAATACGTGTTCACATAAATATATAAATATAAACATAATGGATCGGGTTGCACGCCGCAATAAAACGTAAAGTGAATACGCGTTCACAAATACGTAAATATAATGGATCGGGTTGCACGCCGCAACAAAACGTAAAGTGAATACGCGTTCACAAATACGTAAACATAATGGATCGAGTTTCACGCCGCAACAAAACCTAAAGTGAATACGTGTTCACAAATACGTAAATATAATGGATCGGGTTGCACGCCGCAACAAATATGAAAGATGAATACATGTTCACCTATATATAAATATGAAAAGTGAATACGCGTTCACAAATATATAAATGTAATAGACATATGGAAATGCAGGGGAATGTCTTAACGTATAATACGAGATAAAATGAAGTGTTAGTAAAACCGAGAATTTCCTATGAGGAGTTGTTGCATATTTAAAAGTGTTGTAACCTGATATGTTTTTGCAATATGCTTATTACGTTATAATGTGATTGCACTTGGAATATTGTGGTGTTACTTTGAATTGCGAGGTAGGTTCTCACCACCTGATGGTAGGGCTGACTCTTTATTTAACATGTTTCAGGAAAGCGTGATAGATGAAAGGCTCCACGCCAAGGCTAGCGATCGTCCCGCAGCCTCTTGTCATACCAAGTCCATTGCTTCGGGCTTGGTACTCGTCGAGTTCGAATGTCGCCCAGCAGTATCGAAATGCCGTGTGGAATGGTCTCCCTTCCAACTTAGAATAATCTTTGTCAGTATGTCTATGTAGAAACAATATTTGCACGAGCATGGGCTCGCGTTATGTTTTTAATAAAGTCATAAACAGATTTCTTTATTGTTATTTTTATTAATAGCTCCGTATTTGAATATAAGTTCAAAATTCTAAAAAAAAAGATTTAAATGGTGCTCCTGGTGGAAAATAATTGTCCAGGTGCCATCACGCCCTAAGTAAAGACTTAGGAAAAGTCAGGGCGTGACAGTATTTTATTTGTGTATAAGTTACATATATAACTAGAGATGTTTGTATAACTTGTGGGAGGTGGAAGGGTAAAAGTGGAGGGGAATTAAAGGTTTTCTCCATGTGTTCAACGTACAAAAGGATTATGAATGAATAAATCTTAGAACTGGTAGGAGCTTAAAACCAATAGGTGCTGAAATGTGAGAGGTTCAGTGCATGAAGTTATTTGTTGACACTCCCTCTGTTTTCTAACGCATATGTCATTTACTATTGCATTTACAACCTATTTGGTTTAGATGCAAATTGTTTTCTCATGATTTAATCGGTCATTTTAGATTAAATCAAGTTATAAATTATTTTAAGAGTTAATAAAAAATAGAATATGACATAAGTGACATAAGTTAGGCAGATTAAGATGTATCACATCCATGGTACATACCCTCTTTTCTGTTTTTTTCCCAAGTTTGCTTAGAAAATTATTAATTACCTTTAAATCCTTAATTTTCTACTACACACTACTACTATTATTATTATTATTGTAATAATAATTTGGGACTTCACATTCTCCCTTCCTTAAGCAACATTCGTCCTCGAATGTGAATAAGGTCGTAACATAATCACATAGATACAATAATTATTATTGTTATTGTAATAATAATTTGGGACTTCACATTCTCCCTTCCTTAAGCAACATTCGTCCTCGAATGTGAATAAGGTCTTAACACATGCATATAGACATAAAATTAGCACACATATGAAGTACCATGTAACACCTTTTTCTTTTATTCCCTTATTCAAAGAGGAATGAATATTTGACCTTCATCGCGTCTTCGGCCTCCCAAGTGGGTTCCTCGGTGGAGTGATTCCTCCATAGGACCTTCACGGAAGCAATATCTTTATTCCTAAGGCGCTTAACCTTCCTATCAAGTATTTCCACCGGAACTTCTTCATAATGAAGCTATTCATTAAGAACTATCTTTTGGGGAAGGATGACGTGACTTAGATCGTGCAAGTATTTTCGTAACATTGACACATGAAATACCGGATGCACTGCTTCCAGCTCTTGTGGAAGTGCTAGTGTGTAAGCCACATTCCCCACTCTTCGCAAGATCTCATATGGCCCAATAAACCTTAGGCTCAATTTCCATTTCTTACCAAAGCGCATCACTCCCTTCATTGGGGACACTTTTAAAAATACTTTCTCCCCCTATTGGAATTCAAGATCTCTTTTCTGATGATCCGCATAGGACTTATGATGGCTATGAGCTGTTTTGATCCGCTCCCGAATCATATGTACCTTATCATTTGTTTCCTGAATGACTTCAGGTCCGAACAGTTGCGTCTCACCCACTTCGAACCATCCCAGTGGAGATCTAGATTTTCGTCCATACAATGCCTCAAATGGGGTCATTTGTATACTAGAGTGAAAACTATTGTTGTAGGCAAACTCAATTAGACAGAGATGGTCCAACCAGCTTCCCTGAAAATCTAACACACAAGATCACAACATGTCCTCAAGTGTTTGAATTGTTCGCTCAGCTTGTCCATCAAGGCCGTGCTCAACTTAACGTTTGTCCCAAGACCCTGCTGGAAACTTTTCCAAAAGTGTGAGGTGAACTGAGAACCCCTATATGAAATAATTTGTAACGAAATCCCGTGTAACCGCACAATCTCCTTCAAATAAATTTATGCGTACTGTGGTGTGCGATACGTAGTCTTGACCGGTAGGAAATGGGCTGACTTTGTAAGCCGATCAACAATCGCCCAAATAGAATCATACCCTTCTTGAGTTTTCGGTAGACCAGTTACAAAATCCATGTGAATCGCCTCTCATTTCCACATGGGGACTCCGATGTCCTGAAGTAGTCCTCCATGTTTTTGATGTTCAGCTTTCACCTGTTGACATATAAGACACCTCCCGACAAACTCCGCAATGCCTTTCTTCATCCCGTCCCACCAGTAATTTGCCTTGAGGTCCTGATATATTTTTGTTGACCCTGGATGAACGAAATATCTTGTGTTGTGACCTTCATCTAAGATCTTTATCCTTAGATCCTTTACCTTAGGAACACATAACCTACACTTATACCGAAGGGTTCCGTCATTGTCTCCCAACGTAAACTGTAAAGGTTTTCCCTGTTGAATCCTCTCCCGAAATCCAACAAACTCCGTATCCTCAAACTGACTTTCTTTTATTTCTGAAGCTAAGGCAGACTGCGAGGTATCATGTACCACCACCCTACCTTCACCGATCTCAGTTAAACTAACCCCGAGGTTTCCCAATTTTTGTACCTCACGAACAATACCCCTATTTTGTATTGCCAAATGGGCCAAGCTACCCATTGATCTCCTACTGAGTGCGTCAGCCACCATGTTGGCTTTCCCAGGATGGTAAAGAATACTAAGGTCATAATCCTTAAGCAACTCTAACCATATTCTTTGTCGGAGATTCAAATCCTTCTGTGTGGTTATGTACTGCAAACTCTTATGATCTGTAAATATGTCCACATACACACCATACAAATAATGTCTCCATATTCGTAAGGCAAACACCACCGCAGCCAATTCCAAGTCATGAGTTGTATAATTCTTCTCATGTATCTTCAATTGTCTAGATGCATACATAATAACCTTTCCAAACTGCATCAAGACACATCCTAACCCAACTCTAGAGGCATCGCAATAGACTGTGAACCCTTCTTGTCCCGATGGTAAGGTTAGGACTGGTGCAATAGTCAACAATTCCTTTAGTTTCTGAAAACTTGCTTCACATGCTTCTGACTACTGGTACTTAAATCGCTTTTTGAGTCAATCGGGTCAAGAGAGCAGCAAGACTAGAAAAGCCTTTTACGAATCTTCTATAATACCCAGCCAAACCCAAGAAACTTCTAACCTCTGTCGGAGTGGTCAGTTTTGGCCAGTTCTTCACTGCTTCTATCTTCTGGGGGTCTACCATAATTCCATCCCTTGACACAACATGGCCCAAAAAGGCTACCTTTTCCAACCAAAATTGACACTTTGTAAATTTAGCATATAGTTTCTCCTGTTTTAAGACTTGAAACACTACCATCAGATGCTCTTCATGTTCTCCAACACTCTTACTGTAAATTAGGATATCATCTATGAACACAATCACGAACAAATCTAGAATGGTTTGAAGATTTTGTTCATTAAATCCATAAAAGTCGTTGGGGCATTGGTTAACCCAAAAGACATGACCAAGAACTCATAATGCCTGTATCGGGTTCTAAAGGCTGTTTTGGATATATCATCCGGATTTATTTTCAGCTGATGATATCCCGAACGGAGATCAATCTTGGAAAAATAGCTAGCTCCCTGAAGTTGGTCAAAAAGATCATCAATTCTTGGTAATGGGTATCGGTTCTTGATCGTGACCTTATTGAGCTGACGATAATCGATGCACATTCGGAGCGATCCGTCTTTATTCTTCACAAACAGGACTGGTGCACCCCAAGGGGAAACACTAGGCCTTATAAAGCCTTAATCCAGAAGATCCTTCAATTATTCTTTTAACTCCCTCAATTCAGCTGGGGCCATTCGATATGGAGGAATAGAAATGGGTCTTGTACCCGGAATTAACTCTATAGCAAACTCCACTTCTCTATCCGGAGGAAGGCCTGGAAGATCTTCAGGAAAAACCTCCGAAAAATTTCGAACAATAGGAACATCATTCACCGCTGCGGATTCTTTTTGGGTATTTGCTATATTAGCCAGATATGCGTACTTCACTCTGTGACTTCTCAATAACTTTTGAGCCCCAAGGTAGAAAATAAACTGACCTGAGGATATTCCAATCCTACCCCTTATAACAACTTCTGGTTCTCTGGAAAAAGTTAATCTCACTATCTTTTGCCGACAATCTGACATGGCATAACATGCCGACAACCAATCCATACCCAAAATGACGTCGAAGTCTACCTTATCAAGTAGTACTAGGTTCACCATTGTTCCCCCTGCCATTCACTTCTAATGGGAAATTATTTACCACCCGAGAGGCCCAAATTGAGGCCCCTAATGGTGTCATAACCTCAAAAGGTTCACTTAAATAAGAAGGTTCTATGTATAAATTTTTAGCAAAACCCATTGACACATATGAAAATGTAGTGCCGGGATCAAATAATACAAATGCAGGAATACTCGAGACCAGCAAAATACTTGTGACCACCGCATTAGATGCTTCTGCCTCATTCCTCTGGGGCAAAGCGTAGAGCCGATTAGAATTGTTGGGTTGTTGACCTCCCTGACTCTGGCGGGGTTGGTTTCTCTGATTTCCCCTATAGGCAGTTGTGGTTGCTTCTGACCTCCCCTGAATAGATTTAGTTTGGGTCATCTTTTTGCAATCTCTGGCATAGTGGCCTGACTCTCCACAGTTATAACATGCCTTCGTTAAGAGCCGACATTCTCCAGTGTGTTTCCTTTGACAAATCTTACAAATTGGTTTGTCACCTCCCGTGTTAGGGTTGGTGGCCTTGTCCTTGCTACCTTGGTAATTAAACCAACTATGCCCCTTAGGCTTGAAATAAGACTGGCCCACAGATTGGTTCTGTCCTGAAGATCCCTTACTAAACTCCTGCTTCTGATTTTGACTCTGATTAAATAATCTTGACGTCCGAAATCTCTTCTGCGAATATTCTCTTTTTTGCTTTAGCGAAACCTTCTACCCTCATAGCCATATCGACAATCTGAAAATAAGTTCGATTGTTGGCTAACGCCACCACCTTCTCTGCTATGTTCGGGTTTAAACCCTCAACAAAATGCTTGACTCTCTCCCTTTCTGTAGGGACGACATGTGTGTTGTATGTCGATAACCTCACGAACTGTGTATCATATTTTTGTACACTGCGGTCACCTTGCTTAAACTGTTCAAACTCCCGTCTGAGCGCATTCTTGCGCGTATTAGGCATGAATTTCTCAATGAATGCCGCTCTGAACCCTCCCCAGGTCATTGGTGGTGACATCGGGGGACGATTTTTCATAAAATTTCTCCACCACACTCCTGCATCATCCACTAGTCGTGCGCCTACCAAGTTGACGCCCTGCGACTCCACGCATCCCAATGTGAACATTAAGTCTTCGACTTCATCGAAGAATACTTTCGGGTCGGCCTTGGGGTCCTTCCCTGAGTAAAGTGGTTCTCTTCTCCTCATAAAATTTGCCCATAGCCTATCAAGTACTGCTTGAGCTTCTACACTCTCGGTCCGTGGTGCAATGCACCGGTCCTCGGGCCATCAGTTCTGGTTCGGGGCTATGACAAAGACACTAAGTGCGGGAGAAACCATGTGTGGAACTGCAGCTGTCATTAAATCTATGAGTCTATCTGGTTTTTTTCCCACCATTTCTTGGGCCATTTGACTCTCGTTCTCTCCAACATTTTCTCCGACATTTTCTCTGACATTTTCTCCGCTTCCTTCAGACACCACTACGTCAATTGGAGGTACATGAGCTTCGTGATGAACCTCCTCTTGAGCCCCCGGGATTTGTGAATTCACCATTTTCTGTGAAGACAAACACACTCATATTTTAGAAGACGGAATGTCTACTTTAGCTCCTAAATTTTTCTTATAGTTCATAAGCATGCAACACCACAAGGAAACGCAGATTAACTAAACAATAATGACAACTCATAACTTGCATTAATAATGCTTCATTCCTCATATTTGAAAATATTTCATGACATTACAATACATCAGAGCATGTCATTCTATGCTATTTCCTATAACTCTCTTACTCGAACATGCACCTACTACAACACGTTCTAAAGGGCTTAACCGCATAATTCGCCTATTCTGCCGATTGACATTCAACTCTCTGTGAACCTTATTCCTTGCTTCCCTTTCCATTTCACTCATTCTTTCCCTTACTACTATTACCTTAAATAGAAATTTGGTCAAGGAATCTTCTGTAACATCTCCTCTTAGCATCTCTGCCCCTCTGAATGATGATTGGAATTTTTTGGGACAGAGTTGAATATTATCTGTAATATGACTCCAATCGGAAAGTTGAAGAAGGTCGGGTCGTAGGAACGCCTCTTCTGTCTACTCCTAAGCAAATACGCATAAAGTACGATTGTGTCGCCCATATACTAGTTAAAATCATCTCCCGAGTTCATCTTACGACGCATGAATTCCTTCTGAGATTGAATTTCCTTTGCCTGTTCCTCGAGTACTTCCCTCTTTGTTGGAACTCGCCTTATAATCACCATCTACACAACAATTATTGGTCAGTATAACATTGTACAATCTTCTTCCTAACCCGCGTGAATGAGGTAGTATAAGAATCAAGTCTTGAAAAAGACTCAAGATAGGCACGAGAAGAGTATGAAAGAAGGGAAACTTTAGGATGTTATTCCGTTCACTTATTACTAAGGTGGCGCGCACATCGTCGCAATAAGTAACCGTTCAAACACCCAACTCGAATAAACTTCCTAGAATTTCCTAACCTGGCTCTGATACCAACTTGTCACGCCCCGACTTTTCCTAAGCCTTTACTTAGGGCGTGATGGCACCTGGACAATTATTTCCCACCAGGAGCACCATTTAATTCTCTTTATTTAGAAATTTAAACTTATATTTAAATACGAAACTATTAATAACAATAACAATAAAGACATCTGTTTATGACTTTATTGAAAACATAACGCGAGCCTATGCTCGTACAAATATTGTTTCTACACAAACATACTAACAAAGATTATTCTAGGTTGGAAAGGAGACCATCCCACACAGACATTTCCCGAGACACTGAAACTGACATTCTGAACCTGACGAGTATCAAGCCCGAAGCAATGAATTTGGTACGACCAGAGGCTGTCGGACGATCGCTAGCCTTGACATGGAGCCTTTCCTCTATCACGCTTTCCTGAAACATGTTAAATAAAGAGTTAGTCCTACCATCCGGGGCTGAGTGAGAACCTTACCCTGCAATTCAAAGTAACACAACAATATTCCAAGTGCAATCACATTATAACGTAATAAGCATATTGCAAAAACATATTAGGTTACAACACTTTTAAATATGCAGCAACTCCTCATAGGAAATTCTCAGTTTAACTAACACTTTATTTTATCTCGTATTATACGTTAAGACATTCCCCTGCATTTCCATATATTTGTTGCATTTATATATTTGTAAACGCGTATTCACTTTTCATATTTGTCGCGGCGTGGAACCCGATCCAATGTATTTATATATAGGTGAACATGTATTCATCTTTCATATTTGTTGCGGCGTGCAACCCGATCCATTCTATTTACGTATTTGTTTTTGTTTTAGGTAAATGCAAATATTATTACTAATAACGAAAAGGAAGTGGCTACAATCAGTCGTTGAGGTATCTCAGGCCTCAACGTAATGCAAACAAAAAGTGAAAGATGGGAGGGGTGGTCACTCAAAAGGTGCCATTACAAGAGGGGATAAAATCATAGAGAACTCTATAAGATGTTGTTTTGATTCTTGCAATGACCTCTTCTGCCGGAAAGCTTGTGCCTTCAAAGAGCATTGTGTTTCTTGCCCTCCAAATCTCATAAACCATTATGCAAAAAGTAAGCAAAATAGCTTTGGCTCGGATGCTTGTCCCGCGGTGTTCTTTCTTAATCCATTTAAGGGAGCTTTCAACAGTTGTCATCTCTCTTCTAATACCCAACCAATCTTTTATGCTATTCCAAATCATGTGTGTAAAGGTGCAAAGAAGAGGTGTTCCTTTGTTTCATTAGCTTGCTTGCAGAACCCGCAAGATTTATCCTCCAAGTTGAGAAATGATAGAGTATCCTTTGTAGCTAACCGCTTTCTGCAATTTAGCCACATAGTAAAAGAGAATTTGGGAGGAATGAAGCCTTTCCAAATTTGTGACATCCAAGGCTTTTTAGCTTGCAGAGTGCGCAAGATATCATACACGAGGCTTGAATCAAATATACCGTTGGCACAACATTTTGTAAAGTCGTCAATAGCATCACCATGGCTACCAAAGATAGAAACAAATTTGTCGCGAATCCCACAAATCTTTTTGAATAAGGGGGAGTCCCTAGGACGTACCTCATAGTCCCAAATTGTAATACCTCTCAAATAGTGGCTATTGATCCATTGGACCCAAAGAGAATCAGCTTCCGTGTGAGTTTGCCAAATCGTCCTGGATAACAAGGCATGATTCCATTCCTTGATGTTCATAAGACCCAAGCCACCTTCGCTGAGGCAAGCAAATGATATCCCAAGCAACTCTTGGTGGTTTCCACCCCATAAGAACTGAATACAAGCAGACTGCACTTGTTGATAATAGTGGCGGATAGGAAGTGCGGAACCAAAGCTCTCAACCCTCGACAACCGACTGATTAGTTCCACTTACCAAAGATAAGAAAGGGTGTGATGCCCCCATTTCTGAATGTAATTCGAAATAGCACTAGTGAATGGGGCAAATTGATCCACCGAGACTGAAATTGGGGACAAAGGGATCCCCAAGTATCGTACCGGAAAGCTTCCAATGGCGAAACCCACCCTGGACAATATCAAGTCCCGAACTGTAGAATGCATTCCCGCTAAGTAGACAGAGGATTTAGCTGGGTTAAGAGTTAATCCCGAGGCAGCCTCCAACTCTTCCGCATAATTCATAAGAATCCCAATCAAGATATATCTCCTTTGGCAAAAGCATGAGGTCATCCGCGAACGCCATTTAGTAATGCCCAATTTCTTACACTTAGGAAAATATGAGAAAGCTCTTGCCTCAGCCTTCATTTTAAGCAGCCTTGAGAGGTATTCCATGCACAAGATAAAGAGAGTAGGGGACATAGGATCACCTTGTCTTAGGCCGCACTTTCCTTTGAAATATCCATATAGCTCACCATTGATAGAAAGGGAGAAGGAGGTTGAGCTAACACATTCCATGATCCATCTTGTAAATCTGTCTGGAAATTTTAGACTTCTTAGTACCAATTCGAGGAAGCTCCAAGAGACTGTATCGAATGCTTTACGAAGGTCCACCATAAGCATACATCTTGGTGAGACTCTGGTTCTATTAAATCCTCTCACAAGCTCTTGTGCCACATATACGTTGTCCATCATGTTTCTTCCTTTCACAAAAGCCCCTTGGGATTTGTCAATGAGAG
This sequence comes from Przewalskia tangutica, assembly GCA_029844215.1. Classification (NCBI taxonomy): domain Eukaryota; kingdom Viridiplantae; phylum Streptophyta; class Magnoliopsida; order Solanales; family Solanaceae; genus Przewalskia; species Przewalskia tangutica. Next base: position 75,672,101 of record CM056720.1, on the reverse strand, counting down.
AAGGAAGGATCAATGTCATTCTGTTAGCTAGAATCTTTGTGATGATCTTATAGGTCACATTAGTCAATCCGATTGGCCTGAAATCATTTACCTTGGGATCATGATCAGTCTTTGGTAGCAGGGTAATGATGGTATGATTTACCTGCTTCAAAAGAACTCCAGTAGAGAAGAACTCTTGGACACATCTTACAACATCATGGCCCACATCTTTCCATCTATTCTTGAAGAAGGCCGCCGTATAACCATCTGGGTCCAGTGCCTTGTCATTGCCTATATCGAGAGAGCTTCCCAAATCTCCTTTGGGGTGATGAAATGAAAAAGTCAGAATCTCTCTTCTTCACTCACTTTGGGCCATAGTTGAACACTTCAGATCAAAGTTGGTAGTGGGTCGGAAGTACCTAATAGATCTTTGTAAAATTCAACGAGCAACTTCCTAACTTCTTCCTCGTGATGTAGTGATAGTACCATTAGCTTTAACAAGAAATTTAATGGAGTTCCTGACATTACTCCTTTTGATCAAGCTATGAAAGTATTTGGAACATCTATCACTTCCAATCAAGTGTTTCTGTCTTGACTTCTGCCTTATGAAGTGTCTTTCGGCTTCCAGTAAGGTGTTTGCTCTAGCTCTTGAGGACTTAACCTTGGCTTTAAGCTCCTCATCAAAGGGATTTTCCATGTGTGCATTGATAGCCTCCTTGAACTCTATGTTTGCCCCTTTTGCTCTTTGTTCGATACCTCCAAAGTCACTTATGTTCAAAGCCCTTAAAGGTTGCTTCAAGGCTTTCAATTTGGAGGCAAGGACGAATTGAGCAGTTCCCAATATGTCTTGTCTCCAACATGAAGTCATAATGTTCTCAAAGGTCTGAGAAAGCCACATATTCATGAACTTGAAAGGCTTTCCCAACATTATAGGATGCAATAATCGTGGCTATCACAGGACAATGGTTCGAGACAGGTTCCATAGGCATGAAATTGGCTGTGCATTCTAGGGTCAAATCACTCCAACTTTGATTCATCAACACTCTATCAAGCTTAGACCAAATCGAACCATTCGTCCAAGTGTAGAAGGAACCGGAAGAAGGAGCGTCTTCTAGTCCATGAGAATTCCTGAAATCTCCAAGATCCCTAAGTGCATAAGGCGTGAGAGGAGGACCCCCCACCTTATCATGAGGGTAGCAATAAGTGTTGAAATCTCCCATAATCATCCAAGGCTTAGTGATGCCAACACCCAAGTGAGAAAGGTGATGCCAAAGCATCCTTCTATCCGAGATGCTATAAACCGGGTACACAAATGTGGCAAGGAAGGACACTTTTGTTATATTGCAACTTGCCTGGACATGGATATGCTGAGAGTCCATACCAACCACTTCGCAACAAACCCTGGATGGATCCCAAAGTAATAGCATTCTACCGCCTCCAATGAATTCCAAATTTGAGCAAAACTTCCATGCTTTGAATCTTTGAGTAGAGAAAGACTCTGTCCTTGGCCGAGATAGCTTAGTTTCCAATAGACAAATCATAGTCGCGTCATGCTGTTTTGTGATACTACACACTAGAGCTTGCGTGGCAGCCCTGTCCCTTTGTCCGCAAAGACCACGGACATTCCAACAAAGTATTTTCATTAGGAAACAAAGGAGGTTTTATTAGCACCTCCGCGCTTAGCTGCCTTCGCTTTCCCACTGCTTTTCGGCCCATTCTTTTTGGACAAAACCTCTTGCCATCCATCATCTTTGTTCTTTGGAAGCCATAATCGTGTACACCAAGCTATGTTCCCCGCGTTCAAAGTTAACGTTACTTGAAACAAGCTGAGCCTTTTCCGTAGCACCGTTGTATGTCACTTCAACCAATTAAGGTGGCGGGTTCATAGGCATCTCAGAATCAGAATGTTTTGACTCACCCCTCATCCTAACATGTTGTGTACTACCATTGTGAGAAGTAGGCAGTGAGGACTTTGCTAGAGAATCCCGCAAACATGGTGGGCCAGAATGACCCAAAACCGGAGGACCCGCGGCATGTGATACTTCTCCCAAGCTTCCGGTACCAGGAGGTGTTGTGTGCTCAGTTTCTTCAATGTACATCAAGTTATCAGCATCTACGGGATGTTGATGAGTTGGTGGATGAGGGGGAGGAAGGTTGGTTCCACCCGTACCTTTGTTGACCTTCAAACGAGTAGAATCATCCTTGTTGTTAGGGGGTACCTAAGTATTGCGTGTTTTTGGAGCTTCTTCATTGTTGACATCATCCCTCAGCTTCCTACACTTCAAATGGTTGTGTCCAAAAGCCGCACAATGATAGCAAAAGTCCGGGTAATTCTCATAGTTTACCCTTTGAGTATACCTTCTGTTATCGGGGAGATTGACGACAAAATCCATTATCGGCTCCTTGCTAACATCCACTTCCACTAGAACTCTTGCATAGTTCATTTTAGACCTTTCCTTAGTATATTGGTCAGTGTAAAGAGGTTTTCCTACACGTGAAGCAGTCTTACTAAGGCCCGTTGCACTCCAAATAGAAAGGGGAATGTCCGGGAAAGTGACCCAAATAGGAATGTCCATAAACAAATCATCCGTTATAAGAACTCCTTTATTGATAGCCTTGAGCATCATGGTTTTCCCGTAGACCATATAAGGGCCTCCGTGAAGTACATTAGTGCGCTCTTCCTCCGTCATGAATTTGAACACTGTCCAGCCTTTTCCATATGGTATAATAAGGCATTTAACTCCCCATCCTTTCATAATCGTATTCAATGCTTCTCTTCCCGGGAAAGGACCCGTGAAACAACCTATTAGGCAATAGCCCCAAGTTTCTATGAAAGGAACTTCATCCTCAGCTTCTATATGTACTTCCGCCCCTTGTTGTTCAATAAATTGTAACTTCATACCTTTTGCCTCAATCCTAGTTCCCGCAAAGACTCCAGCATAAGTCTTTTTAGGAGGGAAGGGGCATTTGCCATGGTTTGGGGGAAGATTGTTTTGAGTTGTGGCCGTGGTAGGGATATGATGTGGTTTAGAAGATGTATTAGTGTGTAAATCATTGGGAGGTATATCTGGAGGTATAGGCAGAGAGGGAATGGTAGAAGGGAGTGAGCTTGGGCCCGCAATAGAAGAGATGATTTGCGTGCCATTTGGGAGGGTAGGGAATTTGTGTTGGTTTTCAGAAGGAATAGAAGGAAGAGGAGATAGAAGGGGTGAGGTGTTGTGAAATTCAGGAAGTAGTGAAGTGGTATTAGATGAGAGAGGGGGGATGTTCAAGACTCTATTCGAATCCGAGGAAGTGTTAAAGACGAAAGGAGTGTTGTGATTCTTGAGATTGCCTCCACTTAGCAAACTAGCTAAAGTAGGGAAGGCTTCATTGGTGACACTTAAAGAAATCTGGGGTTGTTGTCTTGAATCACGAGAGGGCACTTTGAATCCCGCATCATTCAATGCCGAATCGCCTCTCGTGATTATTGATGGTTATGGAGTTCCTAGGCTCCTTGGACATAGAAATAGCTTTGTTTCTCACAATTGACTTGGCTCTTTGTGTAACGTGAGTAGTCAATGCCCCTAGATTATCCCCCTGATCCGTCTTGGAACTAAGACCATCATAAAGTCCCGGTGTTATGAGAGAGTCATTGTTACCCGCCTCATAAATGTGCGACGCCTCGGCACCCTCAATAAAGACGTTAGAACGCACAACTGACTTAGCTCCTTGTAAAACGGGGGTAGTTAATGTCCCTAGGTTATCCCCCTGCCCCGCCTTGGAAATCAGACCATCATAAAGGCCCGTGGTTGTGAGTGAAAAATTGATACCCGCGGCATTAATGTTTGACGCCTCGGCACCTTCAATAATGACGTTAGTGTCCTTGGGGATAGAAACCCCTTCGTATTCCACATCTGATCTTGATCCTTGTATAGAGTGCATATTCCTAGTATCATTGTTATCCTCGTGGCCCGCCTTAGACTTCTGACCCAAGACCCGACCCGTACAGAGCGATACATCGATTCGGCATTGAAGTTTGCTCTTCGATACCGCGTTGAACTTCTTGAGGATAGGAGTACCATCAATGCTTTCAACTGACTTTGAATCAAACAAGACGTGATTACTCTTGGACCCATGAACACCTGCACGACCCGCCATGAACTTCTGACCCACGCCCTGACCCGGTTTAGACCCGAGAATGCCATCGTGTCTTGCTTCTCCAATTGCAATGTCTGGCCTAGAATTTAACCCTTTTCCGGCTAACCTGAGAGAATTTCCAGGTAGTGTCGGGGTACTAATGCTGGAGTGACTGTCTAGTTCTTCCGAAATGATCCCTTTACCAACAAATTGGCCCGTGGAATGATCAACCACCATAGTAGCATTAGGGGCGTCAATGGTCCTGCCGGAAGTTCTGCCTTCAAACTTACTTATATCCAAGCTTTCAATTTCTATATTTTTGCCCCATTCATGTATCCTTTGTAGCATAGAATCATCTACTACATTTTCTAAAGGAAAGCGCGAGTCTGGAGTAACATGAACCAACACAGAAGGGTCTGAGATTGCCGGAATAAGATTTTCCTCGGTAATTGTTGGACTACTGCCATTCTTTTTTTTCTTCTTTGTTCTTGCTTTAGCCGAACTGCCTGAACCTCCTGAATCATTGCTAGATCGTGTGTAACGTTTAGACTTTTTCATATTGTGGACAATAACAATTAAACCATAATGAAACAAACGAAAATCTAAGGGGGGGAAGAAGAGGAAGAAACCGAAGGAGCAACTAAGGGAAACGTTGAGAGCGTTTTCTTAGTGAGAGAAACTTCTCTCTAACTCCTTGGGACTTGATTCTTAGTGAAACCGCATTTATTATTTACGTATTTGTGAACACGTAGTCACTTTACGTTTTGTTGCGGCGCGCAACCCGATCCATTATGTTTACGTATTTGTGAACGCTTATTCACTTTACGTTTTGTTGCGGCGTGCAACCCGATCCATTATGTTTACGTCTTTGTGAACGCATATTCACTTTACGTTTTGTTGCGGCGTGCAACCCGATCTATTATGTTTACGTATTTGTGAACGCGTATTCACTTTACGTTTTGTTGCGGCGTGCAACCCGATCCATTATGTTTATGTATTTGTGAACGCGTATTAACTTTACGTTTTGTTGTGGCCTGCAACCCGATCCATTATGTTTACGTATTTATGAACGCATATTCACTTACGTTTTGTTGCGGCGCGCAACCCGATCAATTATATATTTATATATTTATATATTTATGTGAACACGTATTCACTTTTCATATTTTTCAGAAGATCAAATAAATAATATTCTTTTTCCCAACATTCTGTCATTCATACTTGTAACGATTATAATTTTTCAACCATAACTCCAACTAAGGTGTTTCTCAAACTGAAACTAAGGTAAGACTGAGATCTTTCACTGTATCAAATTTCATTTAAAACTACTTTGGTTAACTAGCACAAACTCATCCTCAAAACAACCACATGAAATTTATTTTGGCAGAATTTTTATTAAACAGGACCAAATCTTAAATTAGTCATAACTCCTAATCCGTAAACCCGTTCAAGCCCCATAAAATATCAAAACGACGAGAACAGAGATCTACACATCTCCATGAGAACCATCCTTTCATATTCTGTACCATTTGGTACAGCTTTTTCACTTTTATTTACTGCCCTTCCTGGATCCCGTTAGATCCGAGGCAGAAACTTTAAACAGCGATAACTCTCAATCCGTAAGTCGGATAGACCTCTGTAAGGTCCCAAAATGTCCACAACAGAGAGATATATAACTTTAATTTAACACAAAATTTAAGATTTCTCACGTATTTGTACAATTTTACGTTTTAGTGTTCTGCCCTTCCTGAGTCCGATAAATCCGAGGCAGAAAATTTAAACGATGATAACTCCTAAAAAATAAGTCCATTTTACCTCATTTTTGGTTCTATATGATCATAACAGAGAGGTGTACAATTCTTCCGAGTTTCATTAAATTCTAACAATTATAACTCAGTGAGAACAGTTCTTAAAGTTTATGACGCAACTAGTTGTCTAAACAATCAAAAGTTCAATATTTGTTTTCAACACCCAACTCTCATTCTAACATGTATTGAACTTAAAATAAAGGATGTTACCAAGAATTTGAGTCAGAAAAACTCACCTTGTAAGTGTGAAGATGATTATTGTTTGGTTGCTAAAATGATCCTTGCTCCCTAGTATTTTGATTCTTGTTCTTCTTGCCCTCTTGGTATTTTTCCAGATTTTTTTCCTCTTCTTTTCACTTGTTTTGTTTTCTTATTTCCTATTCTTTGTGCTAGGTATTTTATTTTTGTATAAGTAACATATATAACTAGAGATGTTTGTATAACTTGTGGGAGGTGGAAGGGTAAGAGTGGAGGGAATTAAAGGTTTTCTCCATGTGTTCAACGTACAAAAGGATTATGAATGAATAAATCTTAAAACTGGTAGGAGCTTAAAACTAATAGGTGCTGAAATGTGAGAGGTTCAGTGCATGAAGTTATTTGTTGACACTCCCTCTGTTTTCTAACGCATATGTCATTTACTATTGCATTTACAACCTATTTGGTTTAGATGCAAATTGTTTTCTCATGATTTAATCGGTCCTTTTAGATTAAATCAAGTTATAAATTATTTTAAGAGTTAATAAAAAATAGAATATGACATAAGTGACATAAGTTAGGCAGATTAAGATATATCACATCCATGGTACATATCCTCTTTTATGTTTTTTTCCCAAGTTTCCTTAGGAAATTATTAATTACCTTTAAATCCTTAATTTTCTACTACACCCTACTACTATTATTATTATTATTATTGTAATTATAATTTGGGACTTCACATTCTCCCTTCCTTAAGCAACATTCGTCCTCAAATGTGAATAAAGTCGTAACATAATCACATAGATACAATAATTATTATTGTTATTGTAACAATAATTAGGGACTTCACATCATATATAGTCATTTAAAGAAAAAAAAAAAAATATTGGCGCAATATCTCCTCAAGTTGATAAAACATTCAATATCAGACAGTAGTTGATGATCCATAAGAAAACCTAATTTGCCATTTTAAGAACATTAAGAGAAAAAAATGAACCCAAAGAATATTTAAAAAGAGGCTAAATTAAGATTTCATCATCAAAATAAAAAGAGAAGGGTTAATAAATGGCAAAAGACAATTCACAACTGTGATTTTCACATATTTCCAGCTCCATGAAAAGAACTAGTCTTTTCATTCTTTTTCTGAACATATTCGGAAAAACTCATATAATTTTATTCTATATTTAAAATAATTAAATACTAACTCAAATTTTTTATTCTTAATTAGTGTCGAAAAATTAATTTACTTTACTCAACTACCCATCATTAAAAATACAGAAATGTGATTCTAGATTTGGATAAACTGCAATGTTGTAGTTCATGTATGAAAAATTATTTTTAAAAATGCAGTAATAATATTAAACATATTAACATATCCCAATTGTAGTATTGCACATAAAATATTAACAAAAAAATCATTTCTAATAGTTTTAGGTTCACATAGAAAATCAAAACAGTAATATAATTTTTTTCAATCAGAAAAACAAATGGCTCTGATACCAATAAAGGTTTATATATAACACATTAATCTAAACTAATTAGATTGAACGTAAATCATAAAACGAGAACTTAGGTGTTTTTCATATAGCGAAGGGGAAGTCAAACCGCGACTGGAATTACTAGCCGGTGGTGATTTTCACGGTATATCAGAGAAACCTTCTAAATCACAATCTAAACCCTAATTCATAATGGTGGAGAAGAGCGTAGAAAAATACTGCAGAAATATCTTTTATTGTACACCATAAGTGTACTTATATATAAAACATTAACGCTAACCTTAATTACTCTAATGGGCCTTAAGCACCCTTATGTGTGGATCCAAATTTCTTACAAGACATAATTTTAGGAATTCGAACAATCATACGGTATCTATCAAACATCTATTTCTACATTGTCTTCTTATAGAATAACCATATATAGTCATTTAAAGAAAAATAAACACAATAAAAAATTATTGGCGCAATATCTCCTCAAGTTGATAAAACATTCAATATCAGACAGTAGTTGATGATCCATAAGAAAACCTAATTTGCCATTTTAAGAATATTAAGAGAAAAAATGAACCCAAAAAATATTTAAAAATAAGATTTCATCATCAAAATAAAAAGAAAAGGGTTAATAAAGGGCAAAAGACAATTCACAATTGTGATTTTCACATATTTCAACTTCATCTAAAGAACTAGACTTTTCATTCTTTTTCTGAACAGATTCGTAAAAACTCATATAATTTTATTCTATATTTAAAATAATTAAATACTAATTCAAAATTTTTATTGTTAATTAGTGTCGAAAAATTATTTTACTTTATTCAACTACCCAGTATTAAAAATACAGAAATGTGGTTCTAGATTTGGATGAACTGCAATGCTATTGTTCATGTTTGAAAAATTATTTTAAAAAATATAGTAACAATATTAAACATATTAACATATCCCAATTGTAGTATTGCTCATAAAATATTAACAAAAAAATCACTTTCATAGTTTTAGGTTAACATAGAAAATCAGAACAATAATATAAATTTTTTTCAATCAGAAACCAACATATGTCTCTGATACCAATGAAGGTTTATATATAACACATTAATCTAAATTAATTAGATTGAGCGTAAACCATAAAACGAGAACTTACGTGTTTTTCATATAGCGGAAGTGGAAGTCAAACCACGGCTGGAATTACTAGTTGATGGTGATTTTCACGGTATATCAGAACAACATCCTAAATCACAATCTAAATCATAATTCATAATGGTAGAGAAGAGCGTAGAAAAATATTGCAGAAATATCTTTTATTGTACACCATAAGTGTACTTATATATAAAACATTAGCGCTAACCTTAATTACTCTAATGTGCCTTAAGCACCCTTATGTGTGGATTCAAATTTCTTACAAGACATAATTTTAGAAATTCGAACAATCATACGGTATCTATCAAACATCTATTTCTACATTGTCTTCTTATAGAATGACCATATATAGTCATTTAAAGAAAAATAAACACAATAAAAAATTATTGGCGCAATATCTCCTCAAGTTGATAAAACATTCAATATCAGACAGTAGTTGATGATCCATAAGAAAACCTAATTTGCCATTTTAAGAATATTAAGAAAAAAAATGAACCCAACAAATATTTAAAAAGAGGCTAAACTAAGATTTCATTATCAAAATAAAAAGAGAAGGGTTAATAAAGGGTAAAAGACAATTCACAATTGTGATTTTCACATATTTCAACTTCATCAAAAGAACTTGTCTTTTAATTCCTTTTCTGAACAGATTCGTAAAAACTCATATAATTTTATTCTATATTTTAAAATAATTAAATACTAATTCAAAATTTTTATTCTTAATTAGTGTCGAAAAATTATTTTACTTATTCAACTGTCCTGTATTAAAAAATACAGAAATGTGGTTCTAGATTTGGATGAACTACAATGCTATAGTTTATGTTTGAAAAATTATTTTTAAAAATACAGTAACAATATTAAACATATTAACAAAAAAAAAAATCATTTTCATAGTTTTAGGTTACATAGAAAATCAGAACATTAATATAATTTTTTTCAATCAAAAAATAACATATGGCTCTGATACCAATGAAGGTTTATATATAACACATTAATCTAAACTAATTAGATTGAACGTAAATCATTTATGCTTTGGCCAGTAGACACGATCAGGAAGCGTCACCGGATGTTGTCACAGGTATATTATTGATCTTTTTCCGTGACGTATATGCATTGATAGATTCAGGTTTCACTTTATTTTATATATCTCCTCTTGTTGCTAGTAGAATTGGAATAGAACCTGAGTCGATAGAACCTTTTGAGGTAGCTACACCAGTAGAAGATTCGGTCACAGCTAAACGGGTATATAAAAAGTGTTCGGTGGGTATACATAGTCGTCATACTATAGCAGATTTGATAGAGCTAGATATGACTGACTTTGATGTGATTATGGGTATGGATTAGTTAGCTTCATGTTATGCTAACGTTGATTGTAGAGAGAAGTTGGTTCGATTTCAGTTTCTAGGCGAACCAGTTATAGAATGGAAAGGGAATACCGCATCGCCGAGGGGTAAGTTTATTTCATATCTCAAGGCAAGGAAGATGGTCAGAAAAGGCTATATTTATCACTTGGTTCGGGTGCATGATACAGAAGCTGAGGTACCGACTCTTCAGTCAGTTCCGGTAGTAAGTGAGTTCCCAGATGATTTTCCGGGTCTTCCTTCAGAACGGGAGATAGAGTTCACTATAGATTCACTACCAGATACCCAACCCATATCTATTCCTCCCTATAGAATGACACCTGCAGAGCTGAAGGAGTTGAAAGAGCAGCTGAGAGACTTGTTGGAAAAAGGCTTCATTAGGCCTAGTACATTACCTTGGGGAGCTCCGGTATTATTTGTGAAGAAGAAAGATGGATCGCTGCGGATGTGTATTGATTATAGGCAACTGAATAAGGTAACAATCAAGAACAGGTATCCCCTACCCAGGATTGATGATTTATTTAACCAGTTGCAGGGTGCTAAGTGTTTTTCGAAGATAGACTTGCGGTCAGGTTATCATCAGGTACGAGTCAGGGAGGCAGATTACCAAAGACAACATTCAGGACCCGATACGGGCATTATGAGTTTAGAGTGATGTCTTTTGGGTTGACCAATACTACAACGGTATTTATGGATTTGATGAACCGGGTGTTCAGGTCATTCTTGGATATGTTTGTTATCGTTTTCATTGATGATATTCTGGTCTATTCACGATCAGAAGAGGAGCATGTAGACCATTTGAGGACGGTACTTAAGGTACTCCAACACCGGAAGTTATATGCTAAGTTTTCTAAGTGTGAATTCTGGTTGGCCTCAGTGGCATTCTTGGGGCATATTATCGGAGCTGATGGTGTTCAGGTGGATACCCAAAAGATTGAGGCCGTTAAGACTTGGCCCAGACCTACGACACCTACTGAGGTACGCAGTTTTTAGGGCTAGCAGGGTATTACAGGAGGTTTGTGGAAAAGTTTGCCTCGATCTCAACGCCTTTGACTAGGCTAACTCAGAAGGCAGCTAAGTTCCAAACGGATGCTTGTGAGCAAGACTTCCAGTTGTTGAAGGATAAGTTGACTACAGCTCCAGTTCTAACTCTTCTTGAGGGACTAGAGGGTTATGTTATTTATTGTGATGCTTCAGGTGTTGGGCTAGGTTGTGTGTTGATACAGCATGGTAAGGTTATAGTTTATGCATCCCGACAGCTCAGAAAGCACGAGAAGAATTACCCTACTCATGATTTGGAGTTAGCGGAAATGATACATGCCTTGAAGATATGAAGACATTATTTATATGGAGTTCATATTGATATTTATACGGATCACAAGAGTCTCCAATATATCTTCAAGCAGAAGGAGTTGAACTTACGGCAGAGACGGTGGTTAGAGTTACTTAAGGACTATGATGTTGATATCTTGTACCACCCAGGGAAAGCCAATGTGGTAGCAGATGCTCTTAGCCGTCGATCTATGGTTAGTTTGACGGATGTGCAACCGGAAAGAAAGAAGATGGTTCATGAGATACACCAGCTAGCGAGCCTTGGAGTCCGATTGGCCGATTCCAGAGACAGTGGAGTTTTTATTCGAGGAGTTGCCGAGTCCTCTATCGTAGAAGAGGTGAAGAGGCATCAGTATGAGGATCTTATTCTGGCACGGTATAGAAATGCAGCTCTTCAAAAGGAGAAGACTCTATTTGAGGTTGCACCTGATGGGGTGCTACGGTATGAAGGCAAATTGTGTGTACCTGATGTTGCAGGGATACGACAGTAGGTTATGGGGGAGGCACACAATTCTCGATATTCTATTCATCCGGGGTCAACGAAGATGTATCACGACAGATGCATATATCGGTGGGATGGCATGAAAAGGGACATAGCAGAGTTTGTCGCGCAGTGCCCGAATTGCCAACAGTTTAGGTTAAGCATCATAAGCCTGGTGGATTATTGCAGGAGATAGAGATCCCGACTTGGAAGTGGAAAGTGATTAATATGTACTTCGTTACAGGCTTACCTCGTACTTAGAGGAAGTATGACTCCATATGGGTTGTTGTGGATAGGCTGACGAAATCAGCCCATTTTCTTCCAGTCAGGACTACTTACTCAACCGAGGACTATGCTAGCCTGTACATCAGGAAGATTGTGAGACTGCACGGGGTTCCCACATCTATTATATCGGACAGAGGATCTCAGTTTACAGCTAACTTTTGGAGATCGTTCCAGAAGGGATTGGAGACACAAGTTAGTCTCAGCACAACATTTCATCCTCAAATTGATGGGCAGGCAGAGCGTACTATTCAAACACTGGAGGATATGTTGAGAGCATGTACTATTGACTTCAGAAGTAGCTGGGATGATCATTTACCACTCGTTGAGTTTGCCTATTGTTACGACCGTGTCCAATTGATCAAGCAAGTGTATTGGTGCGCGGTAAGATGCACACACTTTAAACGCAAGTGCACGTTATCGTGACAAGTAGTATAGTCTTGATAAAACCGAATATCGTCCTCAAGGATTAGGGTTCAATTACCAACTATCTATTTTTTGGTATCTATTTGGTAAATTGATATGTGGATTTGTTGTTTATAACTAAGAATTATAAAAGCTATTTTAACTATAAAGGTTTACTTCAGTGATGATGAGAATAGGGTTTCCACGTCTCCTAACTATCCGCTTATGCTACTTATTAATGCAATAACTTATGGTCTTCTTCTTTTGGAGAAAGAAGGTTCACTAAATCGTTTTATACTTCCGTTAGGGTTATATAAACACTCAACCCCAGTATTGCACCTTACCTACCTTTCGGTGATAAGGATAACTCTATAGGAGGATTAAGAACAAGAACCTAGTTAACCGTCACGCACAATGCGCAAAATTAGGGTTTTTAAGCCTCTCATTAACGCTACATAAATAATTGAGGTATTTTCATCCCCAATCCAAGAATGTCTACCCAACTTACAAAGATATTCACAATCCCCTTTCTAACTGATTAGAAATCATATAGTGATAACTAGTTGTCAATTAATTACCAAGAATTCAACTCAAATATTGGATAGATCTCAACAAGAAGAAGAATAACCATAAGCATGCATTAAATCATAACATAAGTTTCTAGAGATTCAACATGGAAAGCCCTATAGAAGAATTAGTTCCTAGCCATTGATATGACAAGAACTAATCATATGTTCATCATACAAAAACTGAAATAAAGTAAAGAAAAGGAAAAGAAATTACTAAACTATGGTCTCCAATCTCCAAGCAAGAAGCCTTGTGTTGTGCAAGAAAGGGAACCCTTAAAAACTGCATAGGGTTCTCCTTTTATAGGCCGAAACCGCCTCCTCTTTTCCTTCGTGCGCCTGCAATTTCGTCCCAAAACCTAGTTTTTCGCAGAGCGCCGCGCTCGCAGATCAGCCGCGCCGGAAGTTCTCGCAACTGTCGGTGTTTTGGCGCCGCGCCGATATCTGTTGTTCGAGCCGCGCGCTGGGTCTTCGCAACCTCTTCAATAGTGGGCGCCGCGCCTCGCTGATCGCAGGAGGCCATGGCCTGGTCCTGAGTTCACCTCTTTCGCCACTTTCTCTGCTTTCACTCGCATCTCCTCTTTTGCCCTCTTTTAGCTCCTTTTCCGCCATTTGGCCATTTTAACCACTTTGACTCAATAGAAAGGAAAATTATCCTAATACAACACTTATATGTGCAAAACGGGACAAAAGACTAACTAAAACTGACTCAAAAGATGTATATAAAATACACCGATCAAATACCCCCAAACTTAACTTTTGCTCGCCCTCGAGCAAAGATAGAAAGAAAGAAATAAAAGACTCAAAGAACGAAAAATAAAAGACTCACTGACATTGATCACTTTTGCTGCATTAGTGTTAACTAGAAAAACATGAAGGTTAGCAAAATAATATGCAGGAACATATAGCATGACATTTCAGCACATTAAGCTAGATATTTCGCAAACTCATATTATCATGCTTTAATGGAAGTCTATATACTAAATCATGCATATAAATTCAAAAATACTATGGCATGCTTACTTGCTATTCTCCACTAATCCTGGATATGCATAAAAGAGATCTTCAGGACTTTAAGGGTTGTAATGTAGGCTTAGGTATAGGTAGGTAAAAGTAGGCAATTTAGGCTTATTTCGTGTACCATAAGCTCTTCAGTTTTTCAGTATTTCCCTTTTTCTTTTTGTTCTTTCCTTCACTTCGATTCTATCTTTTCCCTCTTTTGTTTTGGGAGAGTGAAGTATATAATGATGACAAGCACCCCCAAACTTAGGCTTTTGCCTATTTCTTATTACTTTTGTATTGGGGTGCAACAGACTTATTCACTCTTTTTGTCTTTTTTTTAACACAATGTATTCCACTATTTCATATTTTCACTTATGGTACAATTTGTGGGAATATAGGGTGTCAAAGAAGAAGTTTCAAATTTAGGCTCAATGGGGCTGACTAGGGATATTTTTAAAGTACGGGATAGAAAAAAATGGTAAGAATTGGCTATCAAAGAAATGCCTGAGTCATCTCCCTAACATGCATATCCTAACTATTTCGCCTCAAATAGAAAGCAATCATAACACATAAGTATTTATCATTTAGCATGCATAACTCAAGCAAGAAACTCCAACTAGACAGATTCTGTGAGTTTTTGGCATATCTAACTTAGGTGTTTAGATAGTTGCTTTAATTCCGTTACATTATTCTACCTTACTTCACTAGGTGTTTCTAGCAACTACAACATACATGATCTTTGACAGGCAATTATGACTCAAAAAAGAATTTTTTTTTGGTGACTCACAATAAACATAAAACAATCAAAAAGACTTAAGTAAAACCTAACATGACACAAAGAAAATAAAACACCCCCAAACTTAAATCACACATTGTCCCCAATGTGTGCAAGACTCAAAGAAAAATAAAAGAAATAGGACTTACAGACTTTGGCTAAAATGGTGGTGGTGGCGGTGGATAATGCATCGACCATTGGTTGAACAAGGAACTCAACTCGTTGATTTGTTTCCTTGTTTCTTGCTGTCCTTGTACTATTGTGTCCAAGGTCTGCATCATCCTTATCTGATTTTGAAACAATTGCTCCATCGTGGGCGTTGGAGGTTCTGCTCCTGTGGTTGGCCGGTGGCTAGGTCCTGCCTCATATTGAGCCCCTATTTCAGGCTCATCTTCGTCCATGACGGTCTCTGCTGCTGCTGCTGCTGGTTGTACTCTCCGTCTGGCTGCTGGGGGGCTTGGGTCTGGGAAAGAGTGCACTATCCCACAGGACACCGGCAGTTGGTTTCTCTCATGAGTGTCAGTGAGTAGTTTTGGGACCGCACTCATGTGGCAGAGACTGGTAATAAGTGAACCGTGTCCCAATCCACCTGTTGTCACCAACCTGCTGATTTCTTCAATGCTCTGCACTATTTCTTTCCCCACATCAATCGTCATTCCCCTCATAATTCCATATACCAGTTTAATCCTATCCTCCGCACTCGTGAAGTGCGTGGATGGAATCACGCGAGATTTAAATATAGCCAACCTTTGGCCACTTTGTTGAATTGGCACCTGTTCAGTGCTCTTGATCCATTTCTCCCAATATCAAAAACAGCCCCATGGTAGCTCACGGTGTCTGCAACGGCATTTCAGTCGATGTGGTCAGTGCTTCTAGACCATGTTCTAAAGTGATTCCAATCACTTCTTTCTTCAACATCAACCGTCTTCAATTGTGCATTTACATTCTCTGCTGTCACAGACACATAGGTTCCCCTAACAAAGCATCCCCTTTCCACCTTCTCCGGAAAGTTGACATAAAATTCACGCACCATTGTTGTGTTCACTGGTGCTATCTTCTCCGGGTTTACGAATCTCCTCCACCCCCTTAACTCAATCATAGCCCGGATGGGCTCATAAACATCTTCCTCCCCATATGACTCCCTCTGGTAGTCCATTCCCCTTTCTGGTATTATGGGTCTGGTATCAAGCTTTTTGTATCTTTGGAAGGCTTCGTAGCTCACAAACCTAGTATTATCGTAATGTGGGGTTGGGGTGGATGTGGAGCCTCTTCTCTTCCTGGTGGCCATGGTTTAAAATAGTTTCTGGAGCTTTCAATTTAGTGGCACAATGTTTCTTACACAATCAACAACTAGCAGCGAACACAACACCCCCAAACTTCAACTTTTCTACCCAATACCCACACTCCTTTTCTACTCTTTTCTCCAAACTTCACAATCAACTTTTCAGTACCCAACTACTTCAACTACAATACTCCTTCAAACTACTACCTCCTGTGACTTCAGTAAAGGATTCAAGAACAGAAAAAAGATTACCTTTTTCTGAGAAGATTCAAGCTGCTCTTGTTTCAATTGGTGGTTTGAGGCTATGGAATGGAGCTTTGTTATTTGAGATAACTAAGGGTTTTTAGGAATTTAAGAGTTTTTTATTGTGGTTGGGTTGGATTTATGGAGGATTTTGTGGGCAAATTTTCGGATTTTCGTGGGTTTTGGAAAGGAAGGGTTAGGTTTTTGAAATTGGATTTGGGGAAAATCTGATTTCTGGGCGTTTTAAGTTTTGGATTCCCGCCGCGCCATGCTTCGCTTTAGCCGCGCGCTAATCTTCAAGCGCTCCTTCGACTTTCTGCGCGCCTAAACTTGGCAAATTTTTGAATTCTGCGCCGCTTCCCAGCGCGCGCCTCAACTTCGCGCTGTTGATTCTTTTCGCGCCGCGCTTCGCTCTGGCGCGCGACGCTACCCGCTTTTTCTCGAAATCTCGGCCTGCTCAACTTTTCGTCTTTCAGTTTGTTTGCCTGTACCTGTCAATAACACAAACACAAGACCCCAAGACCGTGAGACTGTTCTTAGACAAAATGAAAATAAACTAAAGACAGAAATTAAAATAACATAATTAAAAATGTTGGGTTGCCTCCCAACAAGCGCTGTCTTTAACGTCTTTTAGCCGGACACAATTAACCTTTTCGAGTGCCCATTGGATCCTTCTGCGAACTGCTTGCAATCCGCAGAGTTATTGTTGTAGGTCTCAATTTCCCTACGACCATTTGTTCAAACAAGAGCCTTACATATACAATTATCCCCCAAGTAGGCTTGTCTTTTATGCTTTCTATAATGTAGGAATCCGTGAACGTCTCTACATCTTTCAACTCTAGGGGGTACCCTTGATGGTATGGGATTCCTAATTGGGAATCAGCCGTGATAGCTAGTGGTGTTTCTTCTGTAATAGGTGCAAGAAAAAGAATTTCCACAGAATCCAAGAAGGTAAATAATTGGATCTCTGCAATCTTTTCCTTCTCTACACCAACTATCTCACCAGATTCCTCAATAGTTGGGTGTGGTTCAGGCTCCTCAATTTGTTGTTTGCTGTTCAAAATCACCTCGATTTGCAGGTTCGGCGCCGCGCCGCTCTTTAGCCGCGCGCCACTCTCCCGCAGACTGCCTCGTAATCTTCGGCCACTGCTGCTGCGAACTCTCTATCTCCCATGATTCGGCATCCTTCAGGTCAATTGACTGACATTGTGTTTCCTCGTTGCCTAACCCAGGTGCAGATTGCTCTTCATGTGTTTCACTATTGAATATGATCGCGAGCTCTGCTATTTGCGTTTCCAACTTCTTCATGGCCATTCTCGTTTCTTCTATGAACTGATTTTGGTACCTCGTGAGACTGAGTATAGTCTCTCGTAATTCCTCTCTCTCTTCCTCTATGGTTGGTTCTCTATCATATTGACAGTAAAAATCCATATCTAAAAGATTCCTGAGATAAATCAAAACCAACAAAGAATCACGACACCTCGAACTTTCCAAAATTAATAAAAAAACGTAAAAATTAAAATAAAAATTAAAAACCAAATTAGAAATTAAAAATAGACAAATTTGATATTGAACTATGCCTAATCCCCGGCAACGACGCCAAAAACTTGGTGCGCGGTAAGATGCACACACTTTAAACGCAAGTGCACGTTATCGTGACAAGTAGTATAGTCTTGATAAGACCGAATATCGTCCTCAAGGATTAGGGTTCAATTACCAACTATCTATTTTTTGGTATCTATTTGGTAAATTAATATGTGGATTTGTTGTTTATAACTAAGAATTATAAAAGTTATTTTAACTATAAAGGTTTACTTCAGTGATGATGAGAATAGGGTTTCCACATCTCCTCACTATCCGCTTATGCTACTTATTAATGCAATAACTTATGGTCTTCTTCTTTTGGAGAAAGCAGGTTCACTAAATCGTTTTATACTCCCGTTAGGGTTATATAAACACCCAACCCCAGTATTGCACCTTACCTACCTTTCGGTGATAAGGATAACTCTATAGGAGGATTAAGAACAAGAACCTAGTTAACTGTCACGCACAATGCGCAAAATTAGGATTTTAAGCCTCTCATTAACGCTACATAAATAATTTAGGTATTTTCATCCCCAATCCAAGAATGTCTACCCAACTTACAAAGATATTCACAATCCCCTTTCGAACTGATTAGAAATCATATAGTGATAATTAGTTGTCAATTAATTACCAAGAATTCAACTCAAATATTGGATAGATCTCAACAAGAAGAAGAATAACCATAAGCATGCATTAAATCATAACATAAGTTTCTAGAGATTCAACATGGAAAGCCCTATAGAGGAATTAGTTCCTAGCCATTGATATGACAAGAACTAATCCCATGTTCATCATAAAAAAACTGAAATAAAGTAAAGAAAAGGAAAAGAAATTACTAAACTATGGTCTCCAATCTCCAAGCAAGAAGCCTTGTGTTGTGCAAGAAAGGGAACCCTTAAAAACTGCCTAGGGTTCTCCTTTTATAGGCTGAAAACCGCCTCCCTCTTTTCCTTCAGGCCTGGCCCAGAATTTCGTCCAAAAACCTAATTTTTCCGTGTCGGCGCTGCCTCGCAGATCAGCGCGCTGGCCAAGTTCTGCAATCCGTCGGTGTTTTGCGCCGCGCCCGATATTCGCTGTTCGGTAGCCGCGCGCTGGTCTTCGCAGCCTCTGCGAATAGTGGGCGCCGCGCCCATCGCAGGAGGCGCAATGGCTGGTCTGGATTTCACCCCCTTTCGCCACTTTCTTTGTTTTCAGCTCTGGCATCTCCTCTTTTGCCCTCTTTTAGCTCCTTTTCCGCCATTTGGCCATTTTAACCACTTTGACTCAATAGAAAGGAAAATTATCCTAATACAACACTTATATGTGCAAAACGGAACAAAAGACTAACTAAAACTGACTCAAAAGGTGTATATAAAATACACCGATCATGTATGTATCGTTCACAAGTAATATAGTCTGTAAGACCGAGTTTATTGTCCACAGAGACTGGTTTCTAATTACCGAACATCTATTCTAGATTATCTATTTGACAAACGATATTTGATTTGAGTTTTTATCTAACTACTAGAATAATTGCGAGAAGTAATCTAAATTATTGGGGTTTTATCAGTTATGAAGGAATTAGGGCTTCCAAAATCCTCGACTATCCACTCTATTCAATCCTTAATGCAACTAGAATGACTTCTTCTTCTACGTTAAGATAGCGGTCAACAAGCTGGCAAGGATCCTAAGCTCTCGGATCACCCAACTGAGTACCTATATCTGCGGGCATGAACGTAGCCCTCCGAAGAGGGTCAGTACAACAAGTACTAAGTATGTAACCAGGAAGTACAGTAAACAAGATCATAACTGTACAAAGAAATGACAGGGACAAGTATGAAAATCAAATACCAGATCCAACCGTGCCATATAAAATAAGAGCCAACTGTACCTTTTTCCACTGTATCATTGTACCATCAGACATCAGATCATCGTACCAATCGCACTACTGCATCAATGTACTTTATAGAAATGAGAGTCATCGTATCTGTTTTCATATAACGCATCCCGGCCCTTTAGTGATGGACTCGGCGAACTCACTATAATGTATCCCGACCCTTTAGTGAGGGACTCGGGGAAATGGAATAATAACACTTTCCCGAATAGCTACCATAAAAGCAACCTTGTGCAGCTTAACTCATCTTTTGACTCTCAAAAGAATAAAACCAAGGTACCAACATCTCATGTACCAATCACATATACGAACTTTTCATTTTAGCTATGCCAAGGTACCAACATATCATGTACCAAACACATATAAAATCTTTCATTTTAACTATGCCAAGGTACCAACATATCATGTACCAAACACATATAAAATCTTTCATTTTAACTAAACCTAGGTACCAACATCTCGTGTACCAAATATTAAAATGAACTTTCCTTTTAGAAATGCGTGGTACCAACATATCATGTACCAATCACATATAATAAACTTTTCCTTTTAGAAATGTGTGGTACCAACATATCATGTACCAATCACATATAATAAACTTTTCCTTTTAGAAATGTGTGGTACGAAAATATCATGTACCAATCACATATAATAATCCCAGGTTACTATATGCCGAGGCACTCTCATACCTTTCATTTTTAAATCCTCATTTGGAAAATCAAGACACTTATCATATCAAGTATCATTTTAAATCCACTTTTGGAAAATCAAGACATTTACACTTTTACAACTAAGTGACTCATACTTTTAAAATCAAGTCAAGTATACTTTTAAAATGAATTTACTATCGCCTCATGTACCACATGAAATCTAGATTCATTTAAAACATGTATGTCCACCGTACACTCATTTTATAAAGTTCATGCTCAAAGAAGAAAGGAAGAGTCACATACTAACACTTGTCGTCTGTACCAACTCGATAATCTAAATTCGTCTCGCTCCTCTGGCTAACATTATGGAAACATTTGAATGGTGATAACATATCCGAATTGCCAAATTAATTCATTTTATGATCCGTTAGTAGGTTATATATTTAATAATGATCATATCTAATCAGATGTGAACCTAGAAATATGTGAAACGAACTGGTTATATCTTAGCTTCTATGCAGATGGAAATTCTACTAATTTTAATATAATTTATTGTCGATACCTTTTTCATTTAACGCTGCAATGGCTTTGTTATACCCCGTAGTTGCAGGGTATGTATGTGAGGACGTACGTACGAGAGTACGGCAGAAATTTTGAAAAGAAAGAAAGATATGAGTTTTCGACGGAAAAGTTTCCGGTTATTTGTGAAGAAAAAGGTTCGTTAATGGGAATTGGATTCCCGTTATTTGGTATTTGGACTTCATAGATTATATTAGAATTATGGAATTTTATTTTCGGAAATGGTCACGTGGGGCCCACGGGAGAAATTTACGGTTTTGTGGGGCCCACTTTGTTTTCGAGATTTTGGCCATTGTGGATATTTTTCGGAAGACGTTTTTTGAGGGCCAATAGGAGGGTGACACGTGTCACCCCCGCCTAGGTGGCTTGGCCGAAGTTACCTTTGTGCACAACACCCGGTTAGAGTCGTTTCGACTAAACGCTTTCAGAACTGCGGCGGAAAATTCCGCTATGTCGCTTTGTTTTTTTGGATTTTTCCGAGAGACGAAACCTTTGGATTAACGGGAGGGTGACACTTGTCACCTCATTGGCGTTGGAGGGACGGGCGCTGGGTTGGCCTCGCCGATTGCCCTCAAGTATGCCTTGCTTTGTGGCTTGTTTGTGGAGTGTTTTGTGGAGTAGGGTTTAGGTGCACTTGGCTTAATCTTGCCCTTACACTTGCTATACACTTGGAAGGATCTTGCCCTTGGTTGGCCTTTGGTTTTGCTATAAATACCCCCTAAGTGTGAAGACTTCATCCATTCCAAAACTTCCAAGTCTTGAAACCCTCTCCTCCCCTTTGTGAGCTCTTAGCGAGAGCCTTCCCTCCCCTTTCCGTGTGGCCTTTGGCCGAGGGGTTCCTCCCCTTTGTGGTGCTAGCCGTGTACCCCTAGCCTAGTTGTTTTCGTATAATACCCTCCTCGTGGTATTGAAATACTTCTCCTAGTATTGTTATAATGCCTAAAATACCTTAGCCTTGTACCTTGTAGTATTCCAAAGATACCTCTATACGTAGAGTCCGGAAATACTACCTTTTGTCCTTTTAGTCTCAAACCAAACCCCAAGGAAATCTTCATAGTTGGTTGAAGTATTTGAGTAGAAGTTAGTTAGAACTTCTAAGGGTTGTTTGGAGCGGATTGGAGCGCACGGAGTAGAGCTAAACCTTGCTCAGATCGACTTTTATCTCGGATAATTTTGGGCTTGTCGAGGTAAATATTCTTGTCCCCTTATTGTAATTGGAGATTACATGTTGTAGGATTATATAGTTGAAGTATACTATATATAGAACTGAACTTTATTGTGGCAATGTCTTTTGACTTAAGCTCAAGAATAAAGAATCGAATCGTATTTACATAGGGTATTGCAGACAGACTCGTGTAGTATATCGTGTAGAATTGTACACGTCCGGTTAGGCGTGTAAACCCCTGGTTGGCTTGGTAGCCGCCTCGATAGAGAGGAGATTTACGCTGTATGTGGGGAGATGCCGCCAATTTTCTCAGAGAAAATGGGAACTTGTGTTTTGGGGTTAATAGACGTTTGTGACCTTTATGTGGGAAGTACTAAGAGTAGCGTATTCTACTCGAGGAGTGGAAAGCGGCTAGCAAGGTTGTAGTACTTGGAGCATTTTGCTTATTGTCGATAAATCGCCGCGAGGTATGTGAACCTCTTCCTATCTTTTCTAGCATGATTGTTGTGAACTATGTAGTACGCAGACGCATACGTGCTAAGTGATTTGGTTGGTTTAAAACATAGGTGTTATAATAGCTTTATGGGAAGTTAGTTATAACGACCTTATGTAAGTGAAAATGGTTTATTGATGTTAGAAGTTAAGAGACTTGATCTTATAAGATAAGAGACTTAACTTATTTGTTTTAATGTGGATGTTTGTGTGAAACCTCATTCGTGAGTAATGAGTACTTGGTTTTAAAGGGATAATGTTTCCGATTTCGAATCGGAATGTGTATCGACTGCACCATTGCAGCGTTAATAAAGGAAAATGTATTGAATAATGATGTATTAAAACCATTAGAAACCTCCATCCGCATAGAAGCTAAGATGAGACAAAATGATATTACATTTTCTAGATCACGGTCATTGTAATAAGATCGTTATAAACAAGAATAAACTACTCACATATATGACATATGTTACTCAATTGTTTTAAAAGAGATTAAGACTATGAGTTATGAAACCTTTCTAAAATAAGTGACTTGAGCATTTGAAAATGAGAAGCTTGAGTAATTGAAACTAGGCAAACCGAACTTAGGAAAAGAATGTTGTTACTTGATTTTGAAAAGGAATGGTTGGTCATTCTAATACTACGTATCGGGTGACTTTTATAAAAGTAATGGATCTCTTTTAAAAGAACTTAATGTATGTAGTACTTTGGGATTAAAACCCGACTTTGGCATAAAATGAAAGTACTTTGAGTTGTGTGAAACTTGCCTATGCTTGTTGGTGTGAAACTTGCCTATGCTTGTTGTTGTGAAACTTGCCTATGCTTGTTGTTGTGAAACTTGCCTATGCTTGTGATGATAGCCTTTGTTGTGCAAGTGTGGTATTTACGTTACCGCGTCTCGATAGGGTCGGTCGACTTGTTGAGAACTTACTTGGACGTCTTTGGCGGTGATGGAGAATTCCACGTATGTTTCCATTTTGATTCTCGTCTTGTTGTTGATGTCACATGGACATGTCTACACCGACGCAGATTCCGGCATGCGCCACGCGGTCGGGTTGATTACGATATATTGTTATTGTGGTTACATGGACATGTCTACACCGAGGTAGAATTCCGGGGCATGTGGCTACGCGCGGGTTGATCACCCAAGATATTATTGTTGATGTCACATGGACGCGTTCTACACCGAGGTAGAATTCCGGGTACGTGGCCATGGGCATTGGTATTATTGTTGCATCATGGACATGTCTACACCGATGCAGAATTCCGGCACGCGCGCGATGCGAACATGATTGATGTTGTGGGCGTGAGACCCATAGTTATATTTGAGTGATGACTTGAGGCGTGAGTCCCCGATCGATATGATCGCTTTATGTTGTGAATCAGAGTTTGGTTATCATACATGTCTCCCGCTTTATATAGACTAGTATGATTTCATTACGATTTTTTACGATTTCACATACTTGGTACTTGCATCGACTTTCCTTCGGGCCGCGTCACGCCGCAGTAGAGGTACATCGGTCGTGATCCCCGCCTTAGGATCACAAGCCAGATTGGGAAGCTCCGCTTTTCTGAGGCTTATCTTTTGTATGTGTTCTCGAGTTGTAGGTTCTTGTACATCTGTGGTATGGCGGCCCCGTCCCGTCATAGTCGTTGTAAATCTTAGGTGCTGTAGTACTACGGGCGTGGTTGTAAAGCGATTAAACTGCTCGTGTTTTATGTATATACCAAGGCAACCGCTTTGGTTGGCCTGCTTATTATTATATCTCTTGTTTATGACTCATGTTTTATTTTCCGCCGTTTTCTCTCGATGTTGTATCACTAGGATGCCCGGTAAGGCACGAAGAACCCGGCCCGAACGGTCGTTACAAAATTGGTATCGAGCGCTTAATCCTCGGAAAAGTGTCTACGCACCGTGTCAGTAGTCTTGATTATCGATGTGTTGTGCACCACATCTATAATCGTGAGGTCCGCAGACATTTAGGATTGGTTTCCATTCTTCTCATTACGAGATCGTGCCTTAGAGCCGTGTTGTAAGTCGACCCTCCGACGTGTCTCGCTTTTTACCGTTATGCCTCCGCGCAAGGCAACCAGAGCCACGGCGGGCAAGACAGCCGAGGGAACCGCTAGTGAGATAAAGAGGAGTACGAGGGCGCAGCCCGCATGCACTCGAGGTCAGGCTTCGACGGCGGGTTTTGTGACGCCGCCACCCCAAAGAGAGGTTAGAGCCGCAGAATGGCTGCCGAGACCGCAGCACGAGCCTCCACCCCACACCGGGCAGGAGATGGGTTACAAGGAAATGGCCCGATTGCCGGCCGTGCGGTCGTGGCCGATACATGAGGATAGGCCGGACGCAGCAGCCTGGCCCAGAGCACGATGGTTCACCCTCGAGCAGATAGTTTGAGGCTACGGACTTTACGAGTCAGAGCCCGCGAGTTTTATGGGTCGAGGCTCGAGGATGATCCGAAGGAGTTCATCCGGCAGCTATTCTGGATCACGCGGTGATCAAGGCTTCAGAGACCGAGTTCAGTGACCTTTGGTTCGTGACGGCCGCGTGATACCGCGATCGATTGGTTTGATTCACGGAGCTTTCGGGAGAGCACGCACTCCAGCAGTATGGGATGAGTTTTCGGGGCTTTCTCACGCACTTCTTGCCTCCGCAGATGAGAGGGCACGGGCCGACAGATTTTTGATGCTTAGACAGAGCGCGACGGTTCGAGTACAATGTGAGTTCGACTCATTGGCGTGACGTCCCAAAGCAGTAGCTAGTATGGAGGATCGAGTGCACCGATATGTTACGTGGCTCGATGATTACATGTCGAGGCATGTTCAGAGTAGCTCTTCATCCGTGCATGGACATTGCCCGCACGCAGCTCATTCACCGGATGTGAGGCACGAGAGGTCGACGGAATGACCAAGATCAGCGAAGAGGCCGTAACCACGTGGTCCTTTGTGACTTTCGAGGCGGACCGCCAAAGAAGATACTAGTTTTGTACCTCCGCCCGGCAGAGTGGTCCTCCACAACCTTCGAGTATTCGGAGCAGGTCGGGGCTCGAGGTTCTGTTTCGCGGTAAGAGGTGTTGGCCATACGCGGTCACCCCTACCTCTGTGGTCGATGTGGCGCATCGCATTTCGGGAGTGTCGTGGTGCCAGGGGAGCTTGTTATTTTTGCGGCAGCAGGCCATTTTGGCAGGAACTGTCCGACTGGGTAGCACGGATGCTACGACTCACCACCGGATCGTCGGTTCATCGCTTTCTATAGCATACTGCGCAGGTGCCTATGATTAGTGTGGAGCGGTAGCTTCGTATATCCTTAACCTCTAGAGTTTTGGTATGCTTGTTATGATGGTCTCATTATTATGTACTATGTACGAATAGCGTTGTGTTAATTGTGAGTTAGAAAACATGCTTAGTTGGGAGGATACGTATGGGGCATGGTAAGTGTGAACCTTAGACTATGTCACGACCGAGACCTGGGGTAAGGTCGTCTTGAGTTAAAGATTTATTTTTGACCCTTATCGCAGTAGTAGTACGTGGGATTTATTTGTGTGATAAGTCCGTGGGTAGTGTGAGATGGAAGTGGTAGCTTTCATGATGTGAATTAGTAAGATTGTTCGGATCGGGAACAAGAGTTTGCGCGGTTGGGGTCGGGTTGAGGACCATTTGCGGTCAACCCGTAACCCGGTTTGGGGTGGGGCTGGGGTGGTCCCGCCAGGTGGTAGGTCACGAGGATGCTAGGCCCAAGTTTGTATGATCATCGTATGAGTTCGTGGACGCTCGACGAAGCGGTTCGTAAAGGCCGGAGTGACCTTAAAGAAGTTTGAGGTTAGTAAGATGACCAAGTTTGGAGGTAGTGACTCCGCAGATTTTGGGAACGAAAGTAATGACCAAGTATGGTACGTCTTGGGAGAGTTCAAGTGTTCGAGAAGGGCACGACGAGTAAGGAAGGAAGAGAACGTGTGTTATTTCGCGCTGCCGCGTGGCGTTGACAACTTGTTAGAGGAACTTCATCGATATCCGTCTTGAGAAGGAACATTCGGACGAATGTTTCTAGCGAGGAGAATGTTATACCGTAGTTGGTGGTATGTATGTGAGGACGACGCATTTGAGAGTACGGCAGTAAATTTTGAAAAGAAAGAAAGATATGAGTTTTCACTAAAAGTTTAGGTTATTTGTGAAGAAAAGGTTCGTTAATGGGAATTGGATTCCCATATTTGGTATTTGGACTTCATAGATTATATTATAATTATGGAATTTTATTTTCGGAAATGGTCACGTGGGCCCACGGAGAAATTTACTGTTTTGTGGGCCCACTTTGTTTTGAGATTTTGGCCATTGTGGATATTTTTCGAAGACGCTTTTTGAGGGCCAATAGGAGGGTGACACGTGTCACCCCGCCAGGTGGCTTGGCCGGTTACCTTTGTGCACAACACCCTGTTAGAGTCGTTTTGACGAAACGCTTTGCGTAACTGCGGGCGGAAAATTCCGCTATGTCGTTTTGTTTTTTTGCGGATTTTTCCGAGAGACGAAACCTTTTGGACCAACGGGAGGGTGACACTCCATGTCACCTCTTTCGGTCCGGCCGAGTGAAAGTCGAGGACTGGGTTTCCTCCATATCGCACTTGGCACCCTCAAGTATGCCTTGCTTTGTGGCTTGTTTTGTGGAGTGTTTTGGAGTAGGGTTTAGGTGCACTTGGCTTAATCTTGCCCTTACACTTGCTATACACTTGGAAGGATCTTGGCCCTCGTTGGCCTTTGGTTTTGCTATAAATACCCCTAAGTGTGAAGACTTCATCCATTCCAAAACTTCCAAGTCTTGAAACCCTCTCCTCCCCTTTGTGAGCTCTTAGCCGGCAGCCTTCCTCCCCTTTCGTGTGGCCTTTGGCGAGGGGTTCCTCCCCTTTGTGGTGCTAGTGGGGTACCCACTAGCCTAGTTGTTTCGTATAATACCTCCTCGTGGTATTGAAATACTTCTCCTAGTATTGTTATAATGCCCAAAAATACCTTAGCCTTGTACCTTGTAGTATTCCAAATATACCTCTATACGTAGAGTCCTAAATACTACCTTTTGTCCTTTAGTCTCAAACCGAAACCCTAAGGAAATCTTCATAGTTGGTTGAAGTATTTGAGTAGAAGTTGGTTAGAACTTAAGGGATTGTTTGGAGCGGATTGAGCGCACGGAGTAGGAGCTAAACCTTGCTCAGATCGACTTTTATCTCGGATAATTTTGGGCTTGTCGAGGTAAATATTCTTGTCCCTTATTGTAATTGGAGATTACATGTTGTAGGATTATATAGTTGAAGTATACTATATATAGAATCAACTTTATTATGGCAATGTCTTTTGACTTAAGCTGAAGAATAAAGAATCAATCAGATTTACATAGGGTGTATCAGATGCAAGAGATCGTGTAGTATTATCGTAGAATTGTACACGCCCAGGTTAGGCGTGTAAACCCCCACTGGTTGGCTTGGTAGCCGGCCTCGATAGAGAGGAGATTTACGCTGTGGCGGGAGATCCGCCGAATTTTCAGAGAAAATGGGAACTTGTGTTTTGGGGTTAATAGACGTTTGTGACCTTTATAGGTGGAAGTACTAAGAGTAGCGTATTCTACTCGAGAGTGGAAAGGGCTAGCAATGTTGTAGTACTTGGAGCATTTTGCTTATTGTCGATAAATCGCCGCGAGGTATGTGAACCTCTTCCTATCTTTTCTAGCATGATTGTTGTGAACTATGTAGTACGGTAGACGCATACATGCTAAGTGATTTGGTTGGTTTAAAACATAGGGTGTTATAATAGCTTTATGGGAAGTTAGTTATAACGACCTTATGTAGGTGAAAATGGTTTACCGATGTTAGAAGTTAAGAGACTTGATCTTATAAGATAAGAGACTTAACTTATTTGTTTTAATGTGGATGTTTGTGTGAAACCTCATTCGTGAGTAATGAGTACTTGGTTTTTAAAGGGATAATGTTTCCGATTTGGGAATCGAATGTATCGCATGCACCATTGCAGCGTTAATAAAGGAAAATGTATTGAATAATGATGTATTAAAACCAGTAGAAACCTCCATCTGCATAGAAGCTAAGATGAGACAAAATGATATTACATTTTCTAGATCATGGCTGCTGTAATAAGATCGTTATAAACAAGAATAAACTACTCACATATATGACATATGTTACTCAATTGTTTTAAAAGAGATTAAGACTATGAGTTATGAAACCTTTCTAAAATAAGTGACTTGAGCATTTGAAAATGAGAAGCTTGAGTAATTGAAACTAGGCAAACCGAACTTAGGAAAAGAATGTTGTTACTTGATTTTGAAAAGGAATTGGGTTGGTCATTCTAATACTACGTATCGGGTGACTTTTATAAAAGTAATGGATCTCTTTAAAAGAACTTAATGTATGTAGTACTTTGGGATTAAAACCATGACTTTGGCATAAAATGAAAGTACTTTGAGTTGTGTGAAACTTGCCTATGCTTGTTGGTGTGAAACTTGCCTATGCTTGTTGTTGTGAAACTTGCCTATGCTTGTTGTTGTGAAACTTGCCTATGCTTGTGATGATAGCCTTTGTTGTGCAAGTGTGGTATTTACGTATACCGCCTCTCGATAGCAGGTCGACTTTGAGAACTTACTTGGGCGTCTTTGGCGGTGATGGAGAATTCCACGGGTATGTTTCCATTTTGATTCTTGTCTTGTTGTTGATGTCACGACATGTCTACACCGACGCAGATTCCGGGCACGCGCCACGCGGTCGGGTTGATTACGATATATTGTTATTGTGGTTACATGGACATGTCTACACCGAGGTAGAATTCCGGGGCACGTGGCGTTACGCGGGGTTGATCACCCAAGATATTATTGTTGATGTCACATGGGCGTGTACACCGAGGTAGAATTCCGGCATGTGGCCGTGGGCATTGGTATTGTTGCATCATGGACATGTCTACACCGATGCAAATTCCGGCACGCGCCGTGATGCGAACATGATTGATGTTGTGGCGTGAGACCCATAGTTATATTTGAGTGATGACTTGAGGCGTGAGTCCTCGATCGATATGATTGCTTTATGTTGTGAATCGTAGTTTGGTTATCATACATGTCTCTGCTTTATATAGACTAGTATGATTTCATTCTGATTTTTTCTGATTTCACATACTGTTATCTTGACCTCCTTGGGGCTGCGTTCATGCCGCAGTGAGGTACATCGGCCGTGGATCCCCGCTCTTAGGATCAGTTCAGCGTATTGGGAAAGCTCCGTTTCTTGAGGCTTATCTTTTGGTATGTGTTTCCCTGAGTTGTAGGTTCTTGTACATTCAGGGGTATGGCGGGGCCCTGTCCCGTCACAGTCGTTGTAAATCTTAGAGGTCTGTAGTACTGTTGTGGGCAGGGTTGTAAAGGATTAAACTGTTCAGGTTTTATGTATATACTGAAGGCAACCGTTTTGGTTGGCCTGTTTATTATTATATCTCTTGTTTCATGACTCATGTTTTATTTTCCGCTGGTTTTCTCTGATGTTGTATCACTAGGATGCCCGGGGTAAGGCACCAGTAACGGGGCCCGGAACGGGTCGTTACAGGCTTGTTCGATACCTTTTCTCATTAGTGTTGTAACTTAGCAGGATCAACTCGACTCCAATGCTTACTAAAAACTCTTACCAACATCTCCCATAAGACTTGGTAAGGACTTAAGAATAATCTAGACATGCCTTTAGCATAGAATCAATAACATGAATACTCCTTAACTTCTAAGAGTAGAGTAACTTTTGAAATAGTACCACAGTTATGGTTCATACGTAGAACATGCCAAAAGAGAGAAGGAAGAGGTTCACATACCTTATTGACGACTAACCAACACGACAAGTAGAAATGTCCCAAATAGGTACTTCAACCTATAATGACAACAACACGTCTATCAACCTCATGATACTAGTATAAGACATATACCACATAATGACTCTCTTTTTGTTATACCCCGTATTTCCAGGGTATGTACGGGAGGGCGTACGTATAAAAATTTAAGCCTTAAGTTAGGCAAGGACCGAAAATTTTGTGCACAACACACGAAAAGAATCGTTTTCTGACGAAACGTTTTCCAAACTTTGCGAAGGGAAAAATACGGCTATGTCATTAATAAATTTTGCGGATTTTTCCGAGAGATGAAATATTTTGGACCAACGAGAGGGCGACACTTGTCACCTCAGTGCCGGGCGAAAATGGTCTTCCATTGGCACGCTTTGCCTTTATTTTTTTGTCGAGGAGTTGGTAGGATATTTTGTGTGGTAGATGACCAAGTGGGACCCACACACATGTCCTAATCTACACCTCCACTTGCCCCCACTTGTCTTGATCTTGGCCATTGGTTGGCCTATAAATACCCCCCCTTAGTTGATGAACTTCTTCATCCACACTTAGACATTTCTAAGTCTTAAAATACCTTCCCCCATCTATTGAGAGCTCTAGCCGAGAGCACCTCTCCCCCCCCCCTTCCTAGTTATGCTAGCCGAAACCCCTCCCCCTTTGTGAGCCTTGGCCGAAACTACCCCCCCTTCCTAAAGTTGTTTTTCGTGAAGTACCCCCTTGGTAGAAAAGTATTCTCAAGTATTATTATTCCAAAATACCTCGCCCAATACCTTGTAGTATTCCAAGGTTACACCTATACTAAAAGCCCGTAAATACTATTATACTTCCCTTCACAAAACGAAACCCTAAGGAAAATCTTCATTAGGTTGAAGTTTTAAGAAGAAGTTGCGTAGAACTTCTAAGGGTT
Source organism: Przewalskia tangutica (assembly GCA_029844215.1). NCBI lineage: Eukaryota > Viridiplantae > Streptophyta > Magnoliopsida > Solanales > Solanaceae > Przewalskia > Przewalskia tangutica. The sequence continues at coordinate 75,640,525 of CM056720.1, read as the reverse complement.
GTTTGAGCGGTTGGAGCACCAGAGTGAGCTAAACGTTGCTCGGGATCGACATTTAAACTTGGATAATTTTGGGCTTATCGAGGTAAATACTCTTGTCCTTCTATTGTAATTGGAAATTACATCGTAGTAGTATAGAAATGAATATAAGATACATAGAAGGATATTCTGAGAAGAATTGAATTGAAGTAATAGAAGGATATTCTGAAGAAGATTAAACTGCATACTTACATGGGACTGTATTTGCGAGACTTGTAGTTTAACGGTAGGGAAGTCTTTGCCAATTTTTCCGTAGAATATTCTACAGAGTAGTCTAGACGTTGATAGACGTATATGGCCTTTATAGGTTGAATGTTCTGCGAGTAGCATGTTCTACTTGGAAGGTGGACAAGGCTAGCCGGGTTATAGCCGTGGAAAATAATGTTGTTACTTGATTTTACAAAGGGAAGTGTTTTGGTTTACTTAAAAAGATAGTCACTCTATTTTTATACTACGGGTATTGTGTGACTTTTGTGAAAGAAACGGATCTTTTAAAGAGTTAATGTATGAAGTACTTTGGGGATAAAAACCCGAACTTGTTAACATAAAGTAGAAAGTACCTTGTGTGAATAACTTGATTGTGTTGGTTTGTGATAGCCTTGTAATACTTTCTTGTTGATTTGATAAGTAAACATGTTAGGATGCTACGTGTGTTAGTATCTTGTGATGTTTGTGTAAAGGGGTTTCCCTTGTTGTGCTTATGTTGTTTAACGATAAGCTGTTATGTTAGTATTATATCACTCACCTCTTGACATGATTAGGAGGTTAAGCCGCCTCCGACGCGGTGGACTCAGTGCAGTGCATGTGACCTATGATTCGAGAATACCTCTACGCGGTGCGTGTGACCTATGCGAGCTACGAGTTCCGTGTTAGTGCGGCCTTTGTGGTCATGCGGTCTATGTGGCCATGCGCGATCGCGAGTCGGGGCGTTGCGGGAGTAGCTACCCTCGATGCGGGAATACCTCACGCGGGCCATCGGGTGGCCTATCGCGAGTCGGGAAGTTCCAGGACTAGACGCGCACATTAGATACTGCGGGCGAGTGGCCAGCTTCGATCATGTGGCGGTCTAGACAGATCTCATGATACAGTTTATGACCCTGTTGGTACTGTGGGTTTTAGTAGTCGGTTATGCCTTCATACTTACCCCGTACGGTTTTATTATGACACGTGGGACACGTGTTCATGTGTATTCCTTGGTGCTTTTATATCATAGGCGCTGGCGGAGGAAGGTATTCCACGGGCATGATTGATGATGTGGGCGTGAGACCCATAGTTATACTTGAGTGATGACTTTGAGGCGTGAGTCACGACTTGACATACGATCTTGATTTATTGGAATCGTAGTTTGGTTATCATACATGTCTCCTGCTTTATATAGACTACTATGATTTCATTTACAGTATTTTTAGTTTCACATACTTGGTACCTGTTGTACTGACCTCCTTCGGGGGGCTGCGTTCATGCCGCAGGTAGAGGCACAATAGTCATCGATCCTCACTCTTAGGATCACAGTTCAGCGTTTTGGGAAGCTCCGTTTCTCCGGAGGCTTATCTTTGGTATAGTCCCCTGTTGTTGTAGGTACTTACATTTAGGGGTATGGCGGGGCCCTGTCCCGTCGTTGGTGTTGTAAAACGCCAGAGGTCCAGTAGTCTGTTGTAAAGTTGGGATGTAATCGCTTCATTCTTGAGATATTTATATACTTGCCGGGCACTATTTTATTTGATAAATCGTGTCTTTTACATTGGTTTCATGTCTTGTTTTATATTCCTGATTACTCGATATATGTCTACTTGGGTGCAGGGTAAGACACGATCCACGGGCAGGTTGAGTTGTGACAAAAGTGGTATCGAGCGATTAATCCTCGGAAAGTGTCTGACCGTATCTAGTAAGTCTTGATTATCGGTGTGTTTGCACCACACCAATAATCGGGAGGCTATAAGATATTTAGGATTGGTTTCCATTCTTCTCACTCGAGATCGTGCCTTAGCCGTGTTATAAGTTGGACCTCTAACGTATTTCTTTCCTTACCGTTATGCCTCCGCGTAAGGCAACTCGCCCATAAAGGGCAAATGGCGGAGCTGCGAGTAGAGCACGAGAAGGTTACTAGGGCACAGCCCAATCATCACTGGGTGGTGATTCATTCGGGAGTTCTGCGACGTCACCAAAGCAGAGTTCAGCACAATGGCGAAGTTCCTCTGCGGCCATGAGATTTGAACCTTCGCCCACGACCAAAGAGCGGTATAGATTGCAAAGAGGCGACCACATTAGCTAGGAGTTAGCAACGAGAGTATTTTAGGTATCGATTCATCACGGGTCTTAATGACTATTTAAGAGAGGTGCAAGAGTAGCTCTTGATCGAGCTTGAGCATGACACGTACGCTTATGCGCAGCAGACGCGAAACGTAAGGATCGACGGGTTAACCAAGATCAGCGAAGAGGCCGCAATGCAGGTCCTTTGGTAACTTTCGAGACGAATCGCCTTAGCAGCAGATTAGATATGCGCCTGCGCCATCGCAGTGTCCCTCCCCAGGGTTCAGGACGTTCGGAGTATGCAGGAGTTGGCCAGAACTCCAGGGCTTCTGGTTCACAGATATACATAGGTTCTAGCCATCCGAGTTCAGTTTTTTCCTCAGTGTTCACGATGTGACAGGCGTCATCCCGGGGAATGTCGTCTTTTTACTGGTACTTGTTATGCTTGCGGCCAGCAGAGACATTTTTTTTTCGAGAAATTGTCCGACCAAAGGTGGCGCGGACGTAGAGACTCAGCCTTCAGGATCAGTGGCTAGTTCATCACCTTCCCTAGCTATGCGTCCAGCTGGGCAGGATTGATTAGAATGACAAAGGGGAGTGAATCGGTAGATACAAGTATATCCTTAAACCCTCTGGAGATTAGTATGTATGATAAGATGAGTATATCTTAAGTGTTATGTTCAGATAACATTGTGTTAATCATGGTTAGTTATCAGGGTAAGATTGGGGATAGGGAAAGTGTGAGCCTTAGATTTTTATACGTAGAGACCTTAGAGGCAAGGCCATCTTGGGTAAAAGAGTTATTTTATGTTTGACCCTTATCGGAGTGCATTGTATGCGTGAGCTATGTTTTTGGGATAAGTCCCTGAGTAGTGTGAAATGAAAGAGGGTAGTTGATCTAAGAAGACCACTAGGTTTTCGTGACTTGATTGTGAGATTGTTCCGGATCGGGGACCAAGAGTTTTCGCGATAATGGTCGGGTCTTGGACCGATTGCGGGTCAACCCGCGGCATGTATTGTGGTGGGGTCAGTTCGAGGTGGTCCCGCCAGGTGGTAGGGTCACGAGGGAGTTAGGCCCAAGTTTAGTTAACCAGCGTACGAGTTCGTGGATGCGTTCGACTAGTAGCCCGTCGAGTGGGTCGATCCTCTTGTCTTTCACCAAGACCGTTTACTCGCAGGGTTATGCTAGATGTTATATCAGGAAGGTTGTAAGGCTGCACGAGGTGCCTACTTTCACCTTATGACGGATGGAGCCTGTGTTACGCTTATTTCTTTTTTCTGGAAGTTTTACCAGGCAAGGTTAGGAACTCAGGTGAGTCTCAGTATCACATTCGCCCTCGGGCCATTGTGTGGATTTCAGGGGTAGATGTGAGGATTGTTGTCTCCTGTTGAGGGAGTGTTTTATAGCTACTATTTCAGCATTCGGGTGTCGCCTTATGAAGCCTTGTAGGGGCGGAAGTGTAAGTTGTCGGTCGATTGGTTCGATGTTGGCAAGGTTCAGATAGTTGGTTCATACTTGTTTCGGCAGGATGTGGATAGGGTGAAGCTTATCCAGAAGAGATTATTGGCAGCTCAGAGTCAACAGGAGTCGTGCAGATAATCGGCGACGACACTTAGAGCTCAGGTTGACGGTGGGTCTTCTTGAAGGTACCACCCGGAAAGGGTGTGACGAGTTTTGGAAAACAGAGGAAACTTAGCCCGAGTTACTTTGGGCCTTTGCAGATCATTTGGAAAATAGGCCAAGTTGCCTATAGGTTAGCATTGCCGTCCGACTTAGGAGGCAGTACGTCCGGTCTTTCATGTTGTTATGTTCGGAAAAGTATCGGAGATCCATCCAGAGTGTTCCCAGTTAATGATGATCAAGTTGGAGGTAGTAACCCAGAGATTTTGGAAAAAGAAGCAGAATCAGAAATGTGACAAGTTATGAGAAAGAGTTCGAATGTACGAGAAGGGTACGACGAGTAAGGGAAGAAGCGAGCATGTGTTACGAGCATAGATGTGATCATTTCTTTTGTAAAGTGAAGGTGCGAAGGGAGTATATTTTAGACCTCGAGTGGGAGCTTTTGTAGTGATGGAAGTGATTCCTCGTGGACTTGGATGTAAGTGTTTGCGCGTGTTGTATTGTGGCCAGGTGTGGCATGATTGTTTTCGTAAGTACAGCAGTGAAGACTATACTGGCGCATGGTTGTTTTGAGACTTAGGAGGAACATTCGGGACGAATGTTTCTAAGGAGGGGAGAATGTTATACCCCGTATTTCCAGAGTATGTACGGGAGGGCGTACGTATAAAAATTTAAGCCTTAAGTTAGGCAAGGACCGAAAATTTTGTGCACAACACACGAAAAGAATCGTTTTCCGACGAAACGTTTTCCAAACTTTGCGAAGGGAAAAATACGGCTATGTCATTAATAATTTTTGCGGATTTTTCCGAGAGATGAAATATTTTGGACCAACGAGAGGGCGACACTTGTCACCCTCAAGTGGGCGGACGAAATGGTCTTCCATTGGCACGTTTTGCCTTTATTTTTTTTTGTCAAGGAGTTGGTAGGATATTTTGTGTGGTAGATGACCAAGTGGGACCCACACACACATGTCCTAATCTACACCCTCCACTTGCCCCCCACTTGTCTTGATCTTGGCCATTGGTTGGCCTATAAATACCCCCCTTAGTTGATGAACTTCTTCATCCACACTTAGACATTTCTAAGTCTTAAAATCCCTTCCCCCCTCTCTTGAGAGCTCTAGCTGAGAGAACCTCTCCCCCCCCCCTTCCTAGTTATGCTAGCCGAAACCCCTCCCCCTTTGTGAGCCTTGGCGAAACTACCCCCTTCCTAAAGTTGTTTTTCGTGAAGTACTTCCTTGGTAGAAAAGTATTCTCCAAGTATTGTTACTATTCCAAAATACCTTGGCCCAATACCTTGTAGTATTCCAAGGTTAAACCTATACTAAAAGCCCAGAAATACTATTATACTTCCCTTGATCACAAAACGAAACCCTAAGGAAAATCTTCATAGCGGTTGAAGTTTTAAGAAGGCGTTGCATAGAACTTCTAAGGGTTGTTTGGAGCGGTTGGAGCACCCAGTAGGAGCTAAACGTTGCTCAGGATCGACATTTAAACTTGGATAATTTTGGGCTTATCGAGGTAAATACTCTTGTCCTTCTATTGTAATTGGAAATTACATATTATAGTAGTATAGAAATGAATATAAGATACATAAGGATATTGAGGAAGAGAATTGAACTGTAATAGAAGGATATTCTGAAGAAGATTAAAGCGTACTTACATAGATTTGTATTTGCGATAGACTTGTGTAGTTTAATGGGTAGGGAAGTCTTTGCCCAATTTTTCCGTAGAATATTCTGAGTAGTTGTAACGCGAACGTGCCTTACCGGCACCCTAGTGATACAACATCGAGAAAACCGTGGAAAATAAAACATGAATCATGAAACAAGAGATATAATAAATAAAGCAACCAAAATTGCCTTGATATACATAAAACCTTTAATCCTTTTACAACACTTAAGATTTGCGACTATGACGGACAGGGCCCGCCATACGAATGTACAAGAACCTACAACTCGTGGAACACATACCAAAAGATAAGCCTCGGAGAAACGGAGCTTCCCCGAGATCACGAGGCGAGGATCCACGGCCGATGTACCTCTACGGCAGATGAACGCAAGGAGGTCGACAACAGTACCAAGTATGTGAATCACAACATCAGAATGAAATCATAATAGCTTAACAAGCGGGAGACATGTATGATAACCAAAATACGACGCAACATAAAAAAGTCGGGGACTCACGCCTCAAAGTCACCACTAAATATAACTATGGGTCTCACGCCCATAACATCCATCATGTTCGCATCATGGCGCATGCCGAATATCGCCTCGGTGAACATGTCCTGATGCAACAATAATAAGCCGCGTGGCCACGTGCCGGAATCTTGACGGTAGACATGCCCATGTAACCTCAATAAGAATATCTGGTCATGGCCACATGCCGAAGGTGTAGACCGTCCATGTTGCAATAATAATGCCGGTACCCCGAATCAGACGGTGTAGCGTGTCCATGTTACCTCAATAACAATATCTTGGGGTCAACCGCCGCGTGGCCACATGCCGGAATCAGACGGTGTAGACATGTCCATGTGACATCAACAACAAGACAAGAATCAAAATGGAAACATACGTGGAATTCTCCATCACCGCGACGCCCAAGTAAGTTCTCAACAAGTCAACATCGAGAGACCGAATACGTAAATACCACACCGCACAACAAAGGCTATCATCACAAGCATAGGCAAGTTTCACAACAACAAGCATAGGCAAGTTTCACAACAACAAGCATAAGCTTCACACAACTCAAAGTACTTTCATATTATGCCAAAGTCGGGTTTTAACCCCAAAGTACTACATCGTTAAGTTCTTTTTAAAAGAGATCCATTACTTTTATAAAAGTCACCCGATACCGTAGTATAAGAATGACCAACCCACATCCCTTTTCAAAATCAAGTAACAACATTCTTTTCCTAAGTTCGGTTTGCCTAGTTTCAATTACTCAAGCTTCTCATTTCAAATGGTTTCATAGTTCATAAACTTAATCACTTGATTTCTTTTAGAACAATTGAGTAATATAAGTCTCGCAGAGTAGGTTATTCTTGTTTACAACATTCTTATTACGACCATGATCTAGAAAATGTAATATCATTTTGTCTCATCTTAGTTTCTATGCGGATGGAGGTTTCTTTGGTTTTAATACGATACATCATTATTCAATACATTTTCCTTTATTAACGCCGATACACATTCTGATTTCGAAATCAAGAAACATTATCCCTTTAAATAAAACCAAGTACTCATTACTCACGAATGAGGTTTCACACAAACATCCTCATTAAAACAAATAAGTTAAGTCTCTTATCTTATAAGATCAAGTCTCTTAACTTCAACATCGAGAAACCATTTTCTTTACCTCTCTTAAGACATTATACCTAACTCCCATAAAGCTAGTAGACCTCTTTTTAAACCCTTTAAAACCAAGTGTTACTCTCCCTTCAAAACGAGTTATAAATCTTTTGAAATACATCAAGTTCTTTATTATAACTAGCCAGTTATAATTCACATCAGTTACCTATTAAAACCACCAAGTATTTTCTTACATACATAAAGCTGTTATAAACAAATTCCCATAAAGCCGTTATAACACTTTATGTTTTAAGAACAATCAAGCTGATTAACACTCACCGTACTACATAGTTCACACATATCATGCTAGAAGAGATAGGAAGAGGTTCACATACCTCGCGACGATTGTCGACTAATAGCAAAACGCTCAAGTACCTCAAACCGCTACTCCTAAGCCAAGTGGATCACTCCACACGTAGTACTTCAACCTATAAGGCCATTAACATCTAGATCTCAACGTTCCATAATCTAAAAGCCACGCAAATCTCCTTCTCTCTCGAGGCCGGCTACCAAGCCAACCGGGGTTTTACACGCCTAACGGGCGTGTACAATTCTACTACACAGAATACTACAAGTCTCCTATGTAATATTCTTAATTCTTGAGCTTAAGTCAAAAGACATTGCCACGATTAAGTATAGTTCTACATATAGTATACTTCAACTATATATTCAAACATGTAATTTCCAATTACAATAAGGATTAGTGTTTACCTCGATAAGCCCAAAATTATCCAAGTATAAAGTCGATCCCGAGCAACGCTTAGCTCCTACTCCGAGTGCTCGATCCGCTCCAAACAACCCTTAGAAGTTCTAACCAACTTCTCTTAAGTACTTCAAACAACAATGAAGATTTTCTTAGGGTTTCGGTTTGAGACTAAAGGACAAAAGGTAGTATTCCTGCTCTACGTATAGAGGTATCTTTGGAATACTACAAGGTACAAGGCTAAGGTATTTTGGGCATTATAACAATACTAGAGAGTATTTCTATACCACAACAAGGGGTATTATACAGTAACTAGGGGTACCCTAGCACCACTAGAGGGGTGTACCAGGCTCTCGGCTAGCTCACAAAAGAGGGGAGAGGAGCTCTTGGACGAGAGTCTACAAGAGGGAGGGAAGGGATTTATCACTTAGAACAATTTGTGGATGAAGAAAGTCTTCACAAAGGAGCTATTTATACAAGCAGGCCAACCAATGGCCAAGATCCATCCATGTGTAAGGCAAGTGTGCCAAGATCAAGCCAAGTGCACCCACAAAACACTCCACAAAACACTCCACAAAACAAGCCACAAAGCAAGGCACAAAAGAGGAGCCAATCGCCAAGGCCAAGCCTCCTTTCGTTGCCCAACGATGAGGTGACAAGTGTCACCCTCCTCCAAAATGTTCCGCCGGAAAAATCCGCAAAAATACTAAATGACATAGCCGAATTTTCCCAACGTATGGAAACGTTGTAAAACGACTTATTCGCCCAAATTTCGAACCAAAGCCAATTCTTAAGGCAAAATTTTAATACGCACGCCTCACGCATATACTGAAATACGGTATAACATTCTTCCTCGTAAACATTCGTCGAATGTTCCTTCAAGGTCTCAAAACAACAGCGTCGATAGTCTTCACGCTATACGCATTTAAAACAATCATGCCTCACAAAACACACGCTCACTTCTCCTTTCTCGCAGATTGCCACGAACACTGAACTCGTTCTAGTGTCCGCATTCACACTTCCAACGCTCGTTTCCCAACCCTTGAGTCACTACCTCCAAACTTGGTCATCTCACTAACTCGATTCCCTAAGGCCATTCCCGCCTTCACGAATCGATTCGATCGAACGATCCACGAACTCATACGATGGTTATCTAAACTGGCCTAGCACCCTCGTGACCGCCACCGGGCGGACCACCCAGTGACCCTTCCTCAAGCGGACGCGGGTTGGCCCGCAACAAACCCACCCACCGTAGCGCCAACTCTCTAGTTCTTGATCCGAACAATCTTAAAGCTACCACTTCCATTTCACACTACCTGGACTTACCCTTTTCACTAACGTTTCTAAATCACATTTTAGCACAAAGCTATCCAAACATATCATTAAACACATCAACAACATCAATACACACAAAACTCAGGTTAAGGATATACCAAACTAGGCGGTTAACTTCCACCGCGACTTGGCTATCCTACCACGCGTCTCGTCATATGGCCGCAAGAATAACAAGCTCAAATGCGTCTACCACATCGATCACACCGAGGGCCAACACCCTACTCCTCGAACATCCAAACCCGGGAGCAATATCCCAAGAGTCCCGGGAGGACTACTCGCAATGGCGAGGTACATAACTAAGGCGGTCCGCAAAGTCGCTAAAATATCCGGCCATGGTCCACCTGCCGACCGCGCCTCGCAAACGCGGCAATGTCCATGCCGGTCAAGAGAAACACCGAACAACTGCTAGGTAATCATCGAGCCTCAGAATATACTCGGTGCACTCGATCCTCCATACTAGCTACTAACGGAACATACCGCCAATGAGTCGAACTCACATTGTACTCCCGAATCAGACGCCTGCTCGCTTTAACATCAAAAAGAGCCTCCTCATTTGTGGAGGCAAGAAATGAGGCCTCAAAACTCGTCCCAAACAAGTGCATGCTCTCCCGAAAGCTCCCACGAAGTCAAACCAATCGATCATGTATCACGCAAATGAAGCCTTGATCACCCGTGATGATAATCGACGGATGAACTCCTGCGGATCATCCTCCGCCTCGACTAAAACTCAAAGTGCTACAACTAAGGAAATCGTAGCCTCAAAGGCTGAACTCGCCACAACCAATAATCGCCATCTCTATCTCTCCAGGCTCAGTATCAGAGTCTCCGGCGTCGCAAAACTCGCCGTCAAGCACTACTCACTCGCGCTCGCACTCAATCCCACCGCAGAGGCATAATCGTAAAACGAAACACGCCGAGGGGTCCAACTTACAACACTCTAAGGCACGATCTCGTAATGAGAAGAATAGAAACCAATCCTAAATGTCCTATAGCCTCCGATTATAGATGTGCACAACACACCGATAATCAAGACTTACTAGACACGGTCAGACACTTTCCGAGGACTAATCGCTCGATACCACTTTGTAACGCGGTGCCTTACCCACCCTAGTGATACAACATCGAGAAAACTGGAAAATAAAACATGAATCATGAAACAAGAGATATAATAAATAGACAAAGCAACCAAAAACGCATATACATAAATTTAATCCTTTTACAACCCCGCCACAACAGCTTCTGCACTTAAGATTTGTAACGACTATGACGGCCATACCCCGAATGTACAAGAACCTACAACTCAGGAACACATACCAAAAGATAAGCCTCCGAGAAACGGAGCTTCCCAAAACGAATCGAGATCACGAGAGCGAGGATCCAAAGTATGTGAAATCACAACATCAGAATGAAATCATAATAGCTTAACAAGCGAGACATGTATGATAACCAAAATACAAGACGCAACATAAAATAAGTCGTGACTCACGCCTCAAAGTCACCACTCAAATATAACTATGGGTCTCACGCCCATAACATCCATCATGTTCGCATCACGGCCGCATGCCATCGCAGACATGTCCATGATGCAACAATAATAACAAGGCCGCATGGCCACGCCGATCGTGTAGACATGCCCATGTAACCTCAATAAGAATATATCGTCAACCCCGCCGCATGGCCACATGCACACGCCCATGTTGCAATAATAATAAATGTTACCTCAATATGGCCACGTGACATCAACAACAAGAAGAATCAAAAATGGAAACATACAATTTCCATCACCGCCAAAGACGCCCAAGTAAGTTCTCAACAAGTCAACCTCTATCGAGAGACACAGAATACGTAAATACCACACCGCACAACAAAGGCTATCATCACAAGCATAGGCAAGTTTCACAACAACAAGCATAGGCAAGTTTCACAACAACAAGCATACACACAACTCAAAGTACTTTCATATTATGCCAAAGTCCGTTTTTAACCCCAAAGTACTACATACGTTAAGTTCTTTTTAAAAGAGATCCATTACTTTTATAAAAGTCACCGTAGTATAAGAATGACCAACCCACATCCCTTTTCAAAATCAAGTAACAACATTCTTTCCTAAGTTCCTAGTTTCAATTACTCAAGCTTCATTTCAAATGGTTTCATAGTTCATAAACTTAATCACTTGATTTCTTTTAGAACAATCGAGTAATATAAGTCTCGCGTGAGAGTAGGTTATTCTTGTTTACAACATTCTTATTACAAAGACTATGATCTAGAAAATGTAATATCATTTTGTCTCATCTTAGTTTCATGCGGATGGAGGTTTCTACTGGTTTTAATACGATACATCATTATTCAATACATTTTCCTTTATTAACGCCGTCGATACACATTGATTTCCAAATCAAGAAACATTATCCCTTTAAATAAAACCAAGTACTCATTACTCACGAATGAGGTTTCACACAAACATCCTCATTAAAACAAATAAGTTAAGTCTCTTATCTTATAAGATCAAGTCTCTTAACTTCTAACATCAAGAAACCATTTTCTTTACCTCTCTTAAGACATTATACCTAACTCCCCATAAAGCTAGTATAACTCTTTTTAAAACCTTTAAAACCAAGTGTTACTCTCCTTCAAAACGATTTATAAATCTTTTGAAATACATCAAGTTCTTTATTATAACTAGCCGCTTATAATTCACATCGCTTACCTTTTAAAACCACCAAGTATTTACCTACATAAAGTCGTTATAACCAACTTCCCATAAAGCCGTTATAACACTTTATGTTTTAAGAACAATCGCTACGCTTAACACACCGTACTACATAGTTCACACATATCATGCTAGAAGAGATAGGAAGAGGTTCACATACCTCGCGACGATTGTCGACTAATAGCAAACGCCCAAGTACCTCAAACGGCTACTCCTAAGCCGGGATCACTCCACACGTAGTACTTCAACCTATAAGGCCATTAACATCTAGATCTCAACGTTCCATAATCTAAATCTCCTTCTCTATCGAGGCCGGCTACCAAGCCAACCGGGGGTTTTACACGTGTACAATTCTACTACAGAATACTACACAAGTCCCATGTAATTACTTCTTAATTCTTGAGCTTAAGTCAAAAGACATTGCCACAAGACTAAGTATAGTTCTACATATAGTATACTTCAACTATATATTCAAACATGTAATTTCCAATTACAATAGAGAGTGTTTACCTCGATAAGCCCAAAATTATCCAAGTATAAAGTCGATCTGAGCAACGCTTAGCTCCTACTCCGAGTGCTCCAATCCGCTCCAAACAACCCTTAGAAGTTCTAACTAACTTCTCTTAAGTACTTCAAACAACAATGAAGATTTTCTTAGGGTTTCGGTTTGAGACTAAAGGACAAAAGGTAGTATTTCCTGCTCACGATAGAGGTATCTTTGGAATACTACAAGGTACAAGGCTAAGGTATTTTGGGCCTTATAACCATCCTAGGAGAGTATTTCTATACCACCACAAGGGGGATTATACGAAAGTAACTAGGCAGTGGGTACCTAGCACCACTAGAGGGGGTGTACTCTGGCTAAGGGGAGGAGGCTCTCGGCTAGCTCACAAAAGAGGGAGAGGAGCTCTTGGACGAGAGTCTACAAGAGGGAGGGGAAGGGATTTATCACTTAGAACAATTTGTGGATGAAGAAAGTCTTCACAAAGGGGAGCTATTTATAGGCCAAGCAAAGGCCAACCAATGGCCAAGATCCATCCATGTGTAAGGCAAGTGTAAGGCCAAGATCAAGCCAAGTGCACCCACAAAACACTCCACAAAACACTCCACAAAACAAGCCACAAAGCAAGGCACAAAAGAGGAGCCAATCGCCAAGGCCAAGCCTCCTCTTTGAACGAGGTGACAAGTGTCACCCTCCCGTTGGTCCAAAATGTTAAAAATCCGCAAAAATACTAAATGACATAGCCGGAATTTTCCCAACGTAAGTGGAAACGCTTTCGTTTAAAACGACTTATTCGACTTGTGCCCAAATTTCGAACCAAAGCCAATTCTTAAGGCAAAAAATTTTAATACGTACGCCCTCACGTACATACTCTGGAAATACGGGGTATAACAGTAGTCTAGACGTTGATAGACGTATATGGCCTTTATAGGTTGAATGTTCTGCGAGTAGCATGTTCTACTTGGAAGGTGGACAAGGCTAGCCGGGTTATAGCCGTGGAGCGTTTTGCTAATAGTCAATAATCGTCGCGAGGTATGTGATTCTTCCTCTCCTCTTGAGCATGATATTTTAAAAGGAATATATTTAGTACGGTAGACGTACGTGTGTTAACTGAACGTAGTTTTACGGCAATGTTTTTTGACTTAAGCCTGAATAATAAGAATCTTGAAGTATTTCAAGAGAATTAAGAAACCTTTTTTTAAACAAAAAAAGGATAATACTTGGTTTTGAAAGCTTAAGAAGTTATACTAGCTTATGGGAAGTTAGGTATAACGACTTAAGAGAGATAAAAGGAACGGTTTACTTAATTGTTTATGAAAGCCTTATATTGATTTCGGAAATCAGAATAAGTATCGAACAAACCACTGCAGCGTTAATAAAGGGAAATGTATTGACTAATTAAGTATTATTAAAACCAGTAGAAACCTCCATCTGCATAGAAGCTAAGATGAGACAAAATGATATTACATTTCCTAGATCATGGCTGCTCTAATAAGATTGTTATAAACAAGAATAACCTACTCACACATAAGGCATATGTTTCTCAAATTATTTTAAAGGAGAATTATATTATTAAGTGACTAAGACTATGAACTACGAAACCTTTCGAAAATGAGAAACTTGAGCATCTGAGATTAGGCAAACTTGAACGTTTGGAAAATAATGTTGTTACTTGATTTTACAAAGGGAAGTGTTTTGGTTTACTTAAAAAGATAGTCACTCTATTTTTATACTACGGGTATTGTGTGACTTTTGTGAAAGAAACGGATCTTTTAAAGAGTTAATGTATGAAGTACTTTGGGGATAAAAACCCGAACTTGTTAACATAAAGTAGAAAGTACCTTGTGTGAATAACGTGATTGTGTTGGTTTGTGATAGCCTTGTAATACTTTCTTGTTGATTTGATAAGTAAACATGTTAGGATGCTACGTGTGTTAGTATCTTGTGATGTTTGTGTAAAGGGTTTCCACTTGTTGTGCTTATGTTGTTTAACGATAAGTTGTTATGTTAGTATTATATCACTCACCTCTTGACATGATTAGGGGTTGGCGCCTCCGTGCGGGGTAGACTCACGCGGTCCAGTGTGACCTATGATTCGAGAATACCTCATGCGCGGTGCATGTGACCTATGCGAGCTACGAGTTCGAGTTAGTGTGCGGCCTTTGTGGTCATGCGGTCTATGTGGCCACGCGGATCGCGAGTCGGGCGTTGCCGGGAGTAGCTACCTCGATGCGGGGAATACCTCATGCGGGCCATTGGGTGGCCTATGCGAGTGCGGAAGTTCCAGGACTAGACGCGCACATTATATACTGCGGGCGAGTGGCCAGCTTCGATCATGTGGCGGTCTAGACAGATCTCATGATACAGTTTATGACCTTTGTTACACCCCGTAAATTCGAGAAGATAAGATAAGTTGACAAACATGTGTCGGACGGATTTTGAGTCTACCTGGGAGTGTTGTACCCCAATTGTTAAGAATTTCAAGGTGTTTAAAAAGCCTAGTGTGTAGTTCGTTAAATCTAGATCCCAACGCAACAAACCGTTCGTCGATAGGACATCGGAGTCAAAAGTTATGGAAGTTTCAAGTGTGCGCGCAATGTGCAAAGCGCTTTGCTCAGGTACAGCGCCGGACGCAGGTCGCGCGCCGGTTGTTCTGGGGGTTCGCAGGGGTTGCAGCGCCGCAGCGCCGGAATGCAGGGCCGCGGCGCCGAAATGCGGGAAATTATTTTCTGAAGTGGAAGCGGCGCGGCGCCGGAGGCGGGGCCGAGGCGGGATTTTCTGCGGGAAAAGACGAAAATCAGGGGATATTTGTTTAAAAGCCTATGGGAGGGTGACAAGTGTCCCTCCCATCATGTTGACCAGATTAAGGTCCTATTTTAGGGCCAAGTCTTGGAAGACTTGGCCATTTCTTCTCAAACCCTCCCAAGAAAAACCCTCTCCCTTCTCTCTTGATTTTTGAAGAAAACCTAGCCTAAGAGGATATTGTTGGAGCAGCGGCAAGAGGGAAAAGTGTGGGTAAACTTGTGGGGAGCGCTGGTGGATGAGTTTGACGGAAAAGAAGTGGAAGAAAGGGGCTTTTCTGGGCTTCTCCAAAGGTAAAAGTTTCCCCTCCTCTTGGATTTGAGTTAATACTTGTCATATTAGTTTAGAATTGAGCCCGAGGCTGTGATATTTAAGTTTGAATTTGGAAATGAGCCTGAGGCTGTTATATATATTAAGTTTGAATAGATTTGGATCTTGTTGTCTTGTTGAAAACCGAAATGGACATGTTAGCCTTAAGATTGTAACTTCAATTTGGTTACCAATTTAGTCGTCACATGTTGTAAATGGGGAAATGGTAGTTGTTGAAGATGTCTAGGGCTAGATATCATGTTAGACCTAAATAGCTTGAATTGGAAAGGAGTTAGGATTGGTTATATTGTTGGCCAAGAATGGCATGGAAAGTATTGGTTTTGTTTTATATTGTTGTGGGGCGGAATTTTACGCGTCCTGTAAAGGCGTGTAATCCCCTCAGGTTAGTGAATTGTGTGCCTTAAATGTGGCGTTGGTTATTGAATTCGGCCTTGAGAAAGGTGGCAAGTTAATAGAAACAAAGGAAGTTCTGTCCAAATTTTCGTAGAATGTAGGGGCCTTGCACTTAGTTTATTCTACGTTCGAAGCTAGAGTTTGATAGACGTTTTATGACCCTTATAGGAATGAAGTACTACGAGTAGCATATTCTACTTAAGGGGGATAGTACGGTGGAGCATTTTGCTTATTGTCGATAATCGTCGCGAGGTATGTGATTCTTCCTATCCTCTTCAGCATGACTATTTGTGAAAAATATAGTGCGGTAGACGCACGTGTGTTAAAGAAATTTGATTTCCCTTGTTGTGCCTTGACTTGATATGAAGTGTAAAGGTCTTGATTGTTGAAAGAGTAGTAAAGTCTTATCCGTTAGTAACGGGTACTCGGTGGTTAAGAATGAGCCCTATTGGTCTCATAAATGTTTATAGTGGTAATTGGTTGGTTTAAAACATAAAGTGCTATAACGGCTTTATGAGAAGTTTTTTATAACCACTTTATGTAGGTAAAAGAATGGTTTGTGATTTTCAAAAGATAAGAGACTTGACTTATAACTGACCTAAATGGTGTTGAAAAGTGTGAAGCCTCATTCGTGAGAAATGAGTACTTGGTTGTTAAAAGAATAATGTTACATAAATTTCGGAAATGGAAATAAGAATCGAACAAGCCAATGCAGCGTTAATAAAGGAAAGAGTAATGACAATTAATTATATTAAAACCAGTAGAAACCTCCATCTGCATAGAAGCTAAGATAAGACAAAATTGTATTACATTTCCTAGATCATGGCTGCTCTAATAAGAATTATTGAAATCAAGTTCTGATTTTCTTAAAAATTCCAAAGTAAGGAATTCGATTTCTAAAAGAAAAGAGACTTAAGAATTGGAAGTGCTTTGTTTTAAAAGAAAGGCATGGTTTGTCTTGTATTGTTTTAAAACATAAAGTGTTATAATAGCTTTATGAGAAGTTAATTATAACGACTTTATGAAAATAAAGAAATGGATTCATTATTGGATTTAGAATGGTAACTTGATTTTCTGAAAATAGAGAAGTAACTTGTTTTCAAATATTGAACTCCTCGTGATGGATAAACATAAGTGGTTTGGTTATAAAAGGTAGGAGTACCTTGATCTTAAAGGGGTTAAATACTTGGGTTTTAATGGTATACTTGACGTTGTGGTAAGAAGTATGTATAGTACCTTGAGTTGTGTGTAACTTGCCTCTGCTTGTTGTGGTAGCCTTTGTTGTGCAAATATTTGGTTGTGTGCTACCGAGTCTCTCGATGGAGGGCCGGTTATCTGGTTGATTGATGGACATACCGACACGTTGGGTAGCCCACGGGTATGCTTCCACAGTGAGTAGTATCTTGTTATTTGATTGGACATACTGACACGTTGGGTAGCCCACGGGTATGCTTCCACAGTGAGTATTGTTTTGTTAGTTGTTTGGACATACTGACACGTTGGGTAGCCCACGGGTATGCTTCCACAGGGATTGTTATCTTGTTATCTCCTTTGGGCATACCGACACGTTGGATGGTCCACGGGTATGGGCCCACTAGGACGGTTCCAGGGCCATGTTTATACCGAGGTGAGATGCCGGGGCATGCGGCCATTGTGCGGGTTAAATTCCCGGGTTGTATTTGAGTGATGATTTCACGGGCATGAGTCCCTATCTTGATATGACTGCTTATATGTTGTGGTCTTTGTAGTTTGGTTATCATACATGTCTCCCGCTTTATATAGACTATTATGATTTCATTTACTGATTTTTGATTTCACATACTTGGTACTGTTATCGACCTCTTCTGGGCCGCGTTCATGCCGCAGTCGAGGTACATAGCTTGGTCGATCCACACTCTTGGGATCGCTGTTCGGTTCTCGAAAGCTCCATATCTCCTAAGCTTGTCTTGTGGTACGGTTCCTCAAGTAGTAGACTTTTGTATATTCGTGGTATGGCGGGGCCCCGTCCGTCATTATGGTTTCAAAATTCTTAGGTGCAGAGCACTATCAGGCGGTTTGTAAGGGATGTATCGCTCAAGTTTTAATTTATGTACAAAAAGGTAACCGTTTGGGTTAGCTCGCTTATTTCATCGCTTTTCTTTCTTAAGTTTTTATTTCCGCTGGTTTTTCTCTGATGTTGTATCACTAGGGTGCCCGGGGTAAGGCACCAGTCACGGGCCCCGGAACGGGTCGTGACAAAAGTGGTATCAGAGCAGTTAATCCTCGGAAAGTGTCTACAGACCGTATCCAAGAGAGTCTTGATTATCGTGTTGTGCACCACTCTATAATCAGGAGGCTATAGGATATTTAGGATTGGTTTCATTCTTCTCACCGAGATCGTGCCTTAGAGTGTGTTATAAGTTGGACTCCTCCGACGTGTTCTCAGATACCGTGATGCCTCCACGCAAGGCAACCAGAGCCCGGGGCAAGGCGCGCAGAGGAGGCTGCGAGTAGAGACAGCGGGCTCACCGAGACCACGGCACCGAGCCTCCGGGCCCACGGAGACGGGTTACAAGGAAATGGCCCGATTACTAGCCGTGATTGTGGCGACATGAGGATAGGCCGGATGCACTGCCCAGCCCAAAGAGTACCCATAGTTCACCCGAGGTCAGATAGTTTGAGGCTACGGGATTTTCTGAGTTGTAGCCCACCTGAGTTCTACGGGTCGAGGCCTGAGGATGATCCGCAGGAGTTCATCCGACAGTTACAGCGGATCATGAGAGTGATCAAGGCTTCGGAGACCGAGTAAGTGGTTTTGGGTTCACATCGGCTGCGTGATACTGCAGTCGACTGGTTTGATTCGTGGGAGCTATCCCGGGGGAAACATGCACCTCCAGCTAGTTGGGGTGAGTTGTCAGAGGCTTTCCTTGGCCATTTCTTGCCTCCACAGATGAGGAGGGCACGGGCCGACAGATTTTTGATGCTAAGACAAAGAGGGCGCACAGTTCGGGAGTACAATGTAGAGTTTGACTCATTGGCCCGGTATGTCCCCGCTTTGGTGGCCAATATGGAGGATAGAGTGCACCGTTATGTCACCGGACTCGATGATTATTTAGCGGAGGGATGCACAGCAGTAGCTCTTCAGCCGAGCATGGACATTGCCCGCATCCAGGCCTATGCGAAGCAGACTGAGGAACGTAGAGGTCGACGGAATAACCAAGATCAACAGAAGAGGGCCAGGACAGGTGAGTCCTCTGGTGACCTTCGAGGCGGCCTCAAGAAGAGCTAGTTATTTACCTCAGCCAGTACAGAGTGCTCCATCACGCCTTGGGACGCTCAGAAATTCGTGAGCGGTCGTGCTCCCGTGTTTCGTGTTTTTGGGGAGCAGGGACGTTAGTCAGATGGGACCACCCCTACCTCGTTGGCCATGTAGGCTCCATGGTGGGAGTGTCGTCTTTGGAATGGGGTTTGTTTTGCATGACGCAGGCCATTTTGCGAGGAATTGTCCAACCAGATAGCGCGGATGTAGAGACTCACCGGGATCGGGGTGATTCATCTCCTCCTTTTGTGCACCGTGCAGGGAAGGAACATGAGTAGAACGACAGAAAGGGAAGTGACGAACTAGTTACAGGTATATTCTTAACCCTCTAGAGACTAGTATGCATTGTTGTTATGGTGATGTGTTAAGTGCTATGTTCGGATAGCTTCGTGTAAAAATGTGATTTAGAAGCCCGGTTAGTGGAAAGGGTAAGTCTGGGGATGAGAAGTATTAAACCTTAGAATTTATAACAGTTGAGACCTTAGATGTAAGTCCGTCTCGAGTAAAAGGTTTTACGGTTATCCTTGTCGGAAGTGCATTATATACATGGAGTTTTGTGTGATATTATGGCCATGGGAGGCATAATTGATTTTTGTGGGTGTAGTAGTGAAGACTACACCAGCGCCTGCGTTTTGGAGACTTAGAAGGAACATTCGGGACGAATGTTTCTAAGGGGGGAAGAATGTTACACCCCGTAAATTCGAGAAGATAAGATAAGTTGACAAACATGTGTCGGACGGATTTTGAGTCTACCTGGGAGTGTTGTACCCCAGTTGTTAAGAATTTCAAGGTGTTTAAAAAGCCTAGTGTGTAGTTCGTTAAATCTAGATCCCAACGCAACAAACCGTTCGTCGATAGGACATCGGAGTCAAAAGTTATGGAAGTTTCAAGTTTGGTGCGCAGTCAGGCAAAGCAGTTTTCGTGGCACGCGCGCGGACGCAGGCATGGCGCGGTTGTTCTCGGGTTCGCAGGGTTGCAGCCACGCGGCGCGAATGCGCGCGCGTAAATGCGGGAAATTATTTTCAAGTGGAGGCGTACGGGCGCGAAGGCTGGCAGTGGCGGATTTTCATGAAAAGACGAAAAATCGTGGATATTTGTTTAAAAGCCTATGGGAGGGTGACAAGTGTCCCTCCCATCATGTTGACCAGATTAAGGTCCTATTTTAGGGCCAAGTCTTGGAAGACTTGGCCATTTCTTCTCAAACCCTCCCAAGAAAAACCCTCTCCCTTCTCTCTTGATTTTTGAAGAAAACCTAGCCTAAGAGGATATTGTTGGAGCGGCGGCAAGAGGGAAAAGTGTGGGTAAACTTGTGGAGCGCAGTGACGAGTTTGGAAAAGAAGTGGAAGAAAGGGGCTTTTGTGGGCTTCTCCAAAGGTAAAAGTTTCCCCCCCTCTTGGATTTGAGTTAATACTTGTCATAGTAGTTTAGAATTGAGCCCGAGGCTGTGATATTTAAGTTTGAATTTGGAAATGAGCCTGAGGCTGTTATATATATTAAGTTTGAATAGATTTGGATCTTGTTGTCTTGTTGAAAACCGAAATGGGCATGTTAGCCTTAAGATTGTAACTTCAATTTGGTTACCAATTTAGTCGTCACATGTTGTAAAGGGGGAAATGGTAGTTGTTGAAGATGTCTAGGGCTAGATATCTTGTTAGACCTAAATATCTTGAATTGGAAAGGAGTTAGGATTGGTTATATTGTTGGCCAAGAATGGCATGGAAAGTATTGGTTTTGTTTTATATTGTTGTGGGGCGGAATTTTACGCCCCTGTAGCGTGTAATCCCCTTTGTGGTTAGCTGAATTGTGTGCCTTAAATGTGGCGTTGGTTATTGAATTCGGCCTTGAGAAAGGTGGCAAGTTAATAGAAACAAAGGAAGTTCTGTCCAAATTTCCGTAGAATGTAGGGGCCTTGCACTTAGTTTATTCTACGTTCGAAGCTAGAGTTTGATAGACGTTTTATGACCCTTATAGGAATGAAGTACTACGAGTAGCATATTCTACTTAAGGGGGATAGTACGGTGGAGCATTTTGCTTATTGTCGATAATCGTCGCGAGGTATGTGATTCTTCCTATCCTCTTCAGCATGACTATTTGTGAAATATATAGTGCGGTAGACGCACGTGTGTTAAAGAAATTTGATTTCCCTTGTTGTGCCTTGACTTGATATGAAGTGTAAAGGTCTTGATTGTTGAAAGAGTAGTAAAGTCTTATCCGTTAGTAACGGGTACTCGGTGGTTAAGAATGAGCCCTATTGGTCTCATAAATGTTTATAGTGGTAATTGGTTGGTTTAAAACATAAAGTGCAATAACGGCTTTATGGGAAGTTTGTTATAACCACTTTATGTAGGTAAAAGAATGGGTTGTGATTTTCAAAAGATAAGAGACTTGACTTATAACTGACCTAAATGGTGTTGAAAAGTGTGAAGCCTCATTCGTGAGAAATGAGTACTTGGTTGTTAAAAGAATAATGTTACATAAATTTCGGAAATGGAAATAAGAATCGAACAAGCCAATGCAGCGTTAATAAAGGAAAGAGTAATGACAATTAATTATATTAAAACCAGTAGAAAACTCCATCTGCATAGAAGCTAAGATAAGACAAAATTGTATTACATTTCCTAGATCATGGCTGCTCTAATAAGAATTATTGAAATCAAGTTCTGATTTTCTTAAAAATTCCAAAGTAAGGAATTCGATTTCTAAAAGAAAAGAGACTTAAGAATTGGAAGTGCTTTGTTTTAAAAGAAATACATGGTTTGTCTTGTATTGTTTTAAAACATAAAGTGTTATAATAGCTTTATGGGAAGTTAATTATAACGACTTTATGAAAATAAAGAAATGGATTCATTATTGGATTTAGAATGGTAACTTGATTTTCTGAAAATAGAGAAGTAACTTGTTTTCAAATATTGAACTCCTCGTGATGGAAAAACATAAGTGGCTTGGTTATAAAAGGTAGGAGTACCTTGATCTTAAAGGGGTTAAATACTTGGGTTTTAATGGTATACTTGACGTTGTGGTAAGAAGTATGTATAGTACCTTGAGTTGTGTGTAACTTGCCTCTGCTTGTTGTGGTAGCCTTTGTTGTGCAAATGTTTGGACATACTGACACGTTGGGTAGCCCACGGGTATGCTTCCACAGGGATTGTTATCTTGTTATCTCCTTTGGGCATACCGACACGTTGGATGGTCCACGGGTATGGGCCCACTAGGACGGTTCTAGGGCCATGTTTATACCGAGGTGAGATGCCGGGGCATGCGGCCATTGTGCGGGTTAAATTCCCGGGTTGTATTTGAGTGATGATTTCACGGGCATGAGTCCCTATCTTGATATGACTGCTTATATGTTGTGGTGCTGTAGTTTGGTTATCATACATGTCTCCGCTTTATATAGACTATTATGATTTCATTTACGATTTTTCGATTCACATACTTGGTACTGTTATCGACCTCCTTCGGGGCCGCGTTCATGCCGCAGTTGAGGTACATAGCTTGGCGATCCACACTCTTGGGATCGCTGTTCGGTTCTCTAAAGCTCCATATCTCCTAAGCTTATCCGTGGTACGGTTCCAAGTAGTAGACTTTTGTATATTCAGGGCATGGCGGGCCCCGTCCCGTCATTATGGTTTCAAAATTCTTAGAGGTGCAGTAGCTTGCAGGCAGGTTTGTAAGGGATGTAATCGCTCAAGTTTTAATTTATGTACAAAAGGTAACCGTCAGTTAGCTTCGCTTATTTCACTGTTTTCTTTCTTAAGTTTTTATTTCCGCTGGTTTTTCTCTGATGTTGTATCACTAGGGTGCCCGGGGTAAGGCACCAGTCACGGGCCCGGGATCGGGTCGTGACAACCTTGTTGGTACTGTGGATTTTAGTAGTCGGCTATGCCTTCGTACTTACCCCGTACGGTTTTATTATGACACAGGTGGGACTTGGTGTTCATGTGTATTCCTTGGTGCTTTTATATCATAGATCGCTTGTGGCGAAGGTATTCCACGGGCATGATTGATGATGTGGGCGTGAGACCCATAGTTATACTTGAGTGATGACTTTGAGGTCGTGAGTCCCTGACTTGACATGACTGCTGATTTATTGTGAACTGTAGTTTGGTTATCATACATGTCTCCTGCTTTATATAGACTACTATGATTTCATTTACAATATTTTCGCCACATACTTGGTACTGTTATCGACTCCTTCGGGCCGCGTCATGCCGCAGTAGAGTACACCGCCGCCGATCCTCGCCTAGGATCACAGTTCAGCGTTTTGGGAAGCTCCGTTTCTCCGGAGGCTTATCTTTGGTATAGTCCCCTGTTGTTGTAGGTACTTACATTCAGGTGTATGGCGGGGCCCTGTCCCGTCGTTGGTGTTGTAAAACTCTTAGAGGTCTGTAGTCCTGTTGTAAAGTTGGGATGTAACTGTTCATTCTTGAGATATTTATATACTTGCCGAAGGGCACTCTTTTATTTGATAAACTGTGTCTCTTTTACATTGGTTTCATGTCTTGTTTTATATTCTGCTGATTACTCTGATATATGTCTACTTGGGTGCCCGGGGTAAGGCACCAGTCACGGGCCCGGGTTCGGGTTGTGACACTTTTTCTCTAAAAATTCGGGCAGCACTTCCCCTACTTATACGTACTTTTCCACCTTTCAAGAAGGCCAAATTCATCAATAACCAAGCACCAATTAAGGGCACTACCTAACAGTTAACCAAGGTGATTCACATACCTATTTCTCACGTAAAAGCAGTCCACAATCTCGGCAAAACAGTCCATAAAAACAATCCACAAAACAATCCATAATCCAACAATAACGAGGGTAAAATGTGAGGCATTTCAACACCTTTCAACACCCTTATTCCTTTAGGACTTACATTAGCTTTTACCACATTTAAACATGCATATAGGTGGCTGAATTTCCAGCATTATACGCCACAAAACATTCCCTTAAAACTACATAACAATATCCAACCGTTTTATACAAGTCTCGGCCAAACAACTACAACCAAATCCCTTTTCAATAATCCTTTATATTCCAATTAAAGTCTCAACACTTTAATATAAACCATATTAACTTATCAACAACAAGATTCCTTCATTTTAACATGCAAGTAGTGACGATAACAACAACAATAACCAACGAACACAATCGACACCAAAACTGTCCCAATTCGGCTAACATGCCAAAAATAGTCTCATGCATTTCTTATTCTCCATTTCAATTAATAAATTTTCATCACTTAACTATAACATCATGTAATATCCAGTAAATTCAAAAGGAGGAATAAATCTTACCTCAAATTCACCCAAAACAGTCCACTAACTTTCGGCCCACAGTTTTGTCTTAGCTCCACTTCTTCAAGTTCCAATCACATCCATGTATCCACTACAAGCTTGTAACCATCTTCCCTTCTTGTATTACTTCCAAAAAGTTCATAAACAAGCCTAGGTTTTTACCACCATTTTCGGCCAAACCATGACTTATGGTTCTTGGAGAGTGAACTAGGCTTAACACTTAGTTAAGGTGCTTAATCTTGGAAAGAAAATAAGTTGATCTTGATCTTCTCTTGGCTTAGGGTTGGTTCGAAAATTTGGAGGAGAAGAGAGGTCAAGGAGAGTTTGGATGAAGATATTTTGTGAGGCTAAGTCTTGCTACACTTGTACATATAATGTGTGCGCAAGACAACTGGATAGGGGACCCACTTGTCCACTTGTATGAAAATATCTTCCACACTTTAGCAAATATTGCAATACATAATATATCTCCCACACTTAGTCATATTTCTCTATTTAGATGGACTAAACATTCCCAAGGCCAAGACTTAATTAATCCACACAAATCTCTTCACAAAATATTAATCCAACACTTAGCCAACTCATAGTATTTTCGATGGAACCCCCCCCCCCCCCCTCAAAATTGTGAATTTTTCAATTAGCTCATATTCTTAATCCCAAGACATCATAATACAATACTAAGTTCATAAATCCATATTAGGGAATCCAACTCCGAGTTAATAAATTTTTCGTCGTCATATTTTTCCATAAGAAAATGTACTTATACTTTCCTTCCAATATTCAAATCTTATTTCCTTACGTACGTTCTCATATTAATGTCTTGGAATAACGGGGTGTAACATCCTTCCCCCCCTTAGAAACATTCGTCCTCGAATGTTCATCCAAGGTCTCAAGTGTTACACCCCGAAATTCCAGGACATGTTTAAGAGAATGTACGTAAGGAATCATGACTTAAAAATTTGAACGAAAGAAAGAGTAGTGATTTCTAAGGAAAATCTTCCGAACCTCGGGAAGGAAAATTGTCCGTTAATGAGAATTGGGTTCTCAGATTTGTTATTTTATACTTTTAGAATTTATCGGAAATGGTGGAATTTTATCTTCGGAGATGGATATGTGAGGCCCACTCAGGAAATTTTACGTTTTTGTGGGGCCCACAAGGTTTTTGATATTTTGACCAACTATGGAAATTTCGGGAAATAAAATATTTTAGACCAATGGGAGGGCGACACGTGTCACCATCCACATGGGCTTGTTGGATGAAAAGAAATGGACCAAGTCAACTAGACAAGTGGGAGCTTGATATAATTGACTTCATCCTAGCCTTCCATTTGGATTAATCCAAGCCCCTAGTCTCTTTATATATTACTACTACTACTAGTGAAAGACTAGCATTCCAACACTTAGAAAAAAACTCAAGAACATTACTACTACCCCTAGTCTTTTTTGCAATCTTGCTTCATAAATCCTAATATTCAAACCCAAGATCCCTAGAGGTATTCTAAGGATATCCCAACACAAAAATCCCGGAAAAACTACGTTTTTATGTTAGTCGCAAGATGAAAACCTAAGGTGTTCTTCAACTTTGAAGTTGGAATTTGAAGAGAAGTTGTTTATGAACTTCTAAGGATTGTTTGCAGTGGATTGGAACGTAAAGAAGAGGAGCTAAAGTGCTAAGGATCGACTTTTGATCTTGGATAAGATTTGGGCTTAAAGAGGTAATAATCTCCGTCTTGCTATTGTAATTCAAGATTTCATGTTGTAGTTGTTGATAGATGAGCATGTGATATTTAGAATGAAGATTGATAAATGTTATGGAATTTGGAAGCTTAAATCCGAAATTGGCATGCTAGCAATTAAAATTGTTAGTTATAATCGTCGCATGTTATTTAAGGAAAGGAATTTAGTCATTATAATTGATCATGACTTATATTACATGTTGGAATAACGACTTGGATTAGAAAGGAATTGAAAAGAAATAGATGTTGTTGTTTTCCTTGATATTGTCGAGAATCGCCTAAAGATTATGGACAATTTTACTTTAATTGTGGGGCAGAATTTTACACGTCATGTTAAGGCGTGTAATCCCCTTTGGGTAGCTGAATTGTTGAGCCTTAAATGTTGCGTGTTGGTTATTGATTTTGGGCCTTGAAAAAGGTGGAAAAGTACGTAGAAACAAAGGAATTGCTGCCCAAATTTCTGTAGAATAAGAGACTTAGCACTTAGTATTATTCCACGTTAATAAGCTAGGAGTTGATAGACATGTTCTGGTTATTATAGGTTAAAGTACTACGTATAGCATATTCTACTTGATGGGTGGAACAACTATCAAGGTTGACGTACTTTGGAGCATTTTGCTACTTGTCGATAGTCGTCGCGAGGTATGTGAACCTTTTCCTTCTTTGGGCATGATTCTACGTATGAAATATACATGTGGTGTTATTTCACGATTCCTTCTACTCTTAGAAGTTAAGAGGTATGTATGTTGATCTACTCTATGTAAAAGGTATGTCTAAGTTATCCTAAGTTCTTACCAAGTCTTATGGGGGATGTTGGTAATAGTCGTTAGAAAGTATGTGGAGTCGAGGTGACCTTGCTAATTTACTGCACTAATCAGAATAGGTATCGAACAAGCCATTGCAGCGTTAATAAAAATGTATCGACAATCAATTATTAAAATGAGTAGAATTCTCCATCTGCATAGAAACTAAGATAAGACAAAATTGTATTACATTTTCTAGATCATGGCTGCTTTAATAAGATCGTTATAAATGAGTATAACCTATTCACAACTCATAAAAGTATATGTTACTTAATTTAAAGAGTTTGTATTATGAAGTTTTAAGACTATGAACCTTGATTTCTTTAAAGGTTATGAGACTTTATTTTTCAAGTTATGGGACTTGATTCTTAAAGGAAGGAATGACTTGATTTAAAAAGTATGGTTTCCATGATTTATTTCAAAAGTTAAGAGGCTTGATTTCAAAAGAGAATGTAACTTGAGTTTTCAAAAGAATAAGTTTATTGATTTAAAAGAGAAGGTGTGGCATGATTCCTTTTTAAGTATGCATGTACGTAGTACTTTTGGGTTTAGTTTTCCCTAATGTAATAAGAAATGAAAGTGCCTTAAGTTCTCCAAAATTAAAAATTGTTATAATAGCTTTATGAGAAGTTGTTATAACGACTTAAGAAGGAGCACGAAAAGATGGTTTAAAACATTATGTATACAATACACCGAGTCCTACAAATAGGCCGAGTTATGTTATGAGATACACCGAGCCTACAAATAGGTCGGGTTATGTTATGAGACACACCGAGCCTACACATAGGTCGGGTTACGTTATGTGACTTTACCGCGTCCCAGAATGGGCCGGGCAGTATACCTTTATGGGCAGACGTATGTGGAACTTTTCTTATCTTTTGAGCATGAGTAGTTATAAATGTATAGTACGGTAGACGTACGAGATTTAAATGAATTCAGTTTCATTTTGATGTCCTTGACTTGTTTTAATAATATCCAAGTTAGTTGAGTTAGAGAATTAACTCACTTGTTTTAAAGTATAAAAATGCCTTAGTTTCTAAAGCATAAAGTTATTATAACGGCTTTATGGGAAGTTGGTTATAACAACTTTATGAAAAGTTAAAAGAATGGTTTACTCTAGTAATGTAAACAAAGATAAATGACTTGAAATGAAGAAGAGCAATTTGATTTAAAGGCATCAATTGCTTAAAGTTTTAAAGTAAAAGTTACTTGGTTTAGAAGCCTAAAAATGTATTTCTAAAGGTGTAGTGGCTTGACTAAAAAAGTAGACTTACCTTGATACTACGGGCGTTAGTATCTTGTGGCTATTTTATGAAATAAGTCCTTTTCAAAAGCTTAGAAGTACGTAGTACTTTGGGTTAAATCCCCGTATTTCACATAAAACGAAAGTGCCTTGAGTTTATAAAATGAAATTCATTTTTGTATGTTAATGAAAGCCTAAAGATTATATGAACTTGCTTATGCTTGCTTGTGATAGCCTTTGGGTGCAAGTATTTTATTTCTACGATACCGTGTCTCTCAGTTGGAGGGTCGTCTGTCTTGTTGTGAATTTACTTGGACGTACCGACAGTGATGAAGGATTCCACGGGTATGCTTCCATTGTGATTGTTCCATGGACATGCTTATACGATGAGGGATTCTGGGGAATGCAACCATGATGCGGGTTAAACTCCCGAATGCTATTATTATTCCATGGACTAGCTCTCCATGAAGACATGTACCGAGATGAGGGATTCCACGGGCATGTTATATGCTATTATTATTCCATGGACTAGCTCTCCATGAAGACATGTACCCGAGATGAGGGATTCCACGGGCATGTTATATACTATTATTATTCCATGGATTAGCTCTCCATGAAGTCATGTACCCGGGATGAGGGATTCCACAGGCATGATATATATATATATATATATATATATATATATATATATATATATATATATATATATATTACATATGTGCACGATGATGTAGGATTCCACGGGCGTGTTACATATATATATATATATATATTTACACTTGCGACTGTCGACAGTGATAGAGGATTCCACGGACACGCTTGATGTTTGCGGGCTTGAGACCCTTACTGGAATGTGTGATGATTTTGAGGGCTTGTGTCCCTAGACTTGGTGTGACTATTGTTTATGTGATGAAATAGTCTTTAAAAGGTAAAAACTGACTTTCATTACTTTCGTTTCGACAAGGCACAATTGTACTGTTAATTTGATTATCATACTTGTTTCCAGCTTTATATATCTAGACTTTATGATTTAAATTACAATACTTTTAGTTTCACACTTGGTACATATTTTGTACTGACCCCTGTCCTCGGGGGCTGCGTTCATGCCCGCAGGTGTTAGGTACACAGGTTGGTGATCCTTTCTCTTAGGATCTCTGTTCAGTTGTTTTTGGAAAAAGCTCTATTTATTTCGGAGGCTTATCTTTTGGTACGGATCCCTGTTGATGTAGATTTATGTATATTCAGGGGTATGGCGGGGCCTTGTCCCGTCACAGTGGTTATGTCTAAATTCTTAGAGGTCTGTAGTCATATCTTGTGGGTCGGTTTGTAAAGAAAAAAAAAGGGATGTAACTGCTTTTGGCTATGCATTTTTATATCCAGAGAGTTAGCCTTATCGGCTAGCCTGTTGTTTATTTTCTATAAAAGTACGATATGAGTTTCATGTATGTTCCGCTGATTTTCTCTAATGATACCTGTAAGGGTGCCCAGGTAGGGCACCAGTCGCTGGCCCAGGGTCGAGTCGTGACAAAAGTAGTATCAGAGCAATTAGTCCTCGGAAAGTGTCTACAGATCGTGTCTAGTAGAGTCTTGGTTATCGGTGTGTTATGCACCACATCTATAACCAGGAGGATACAGTACATTTAGGATTGGTTTCCCTTCTTCTCACTCTAAGATCGTGCGATAGAGTTGTGTCTTTAGGGTAGTCTCTCCCTAACGTGTTATGTTGATTGCAGCTATGAGAAAGGCAGCAATAACCCAGGAAGGATGATGCGGATTGCGTATCCAGGTTGGTAATAATTGTTGTATAGTTTGTATAATGACATACAGCTATACGGATTTATGTGTGAGGGTCGGATACGTGTTGCCTAGAATGATTTTAGATTACCAAGAATTGGTAAGGACTAAATAGATACCGGGAAGGTATGAAACATTTTAATAAATTCTCATCTAGGTTTTACGTGCTAATTTGAGATAATTATGAGATGATGAGTTGTCTGAGAAGGTAATGAACGGTCTGAGATTGTGATAGACTCTTAAAAGAGATCATGTTTTATTGATTTAAGAGCATACCATGTTGTTAGATTGAGCTGTGTTGTACGCTTAAGTGATTATGTGGATAATAATGGTATGGAGTAATTAAAGTTGTTGTGATTATGACAACAAGATTTTAAGATTTTGAGAAGCTACATTTCCCGTATGTGGGGACTGATCATGAAAGCTTGGAACATGGAATAATTGTGAACCTTAGAATATTGATAACCGCTGAGACCTTAGAGGTATAAGGCCTTCTCGGGTAGTAAGATTTATTTCAGACCAAGAATGAGAATTAAGTGCGACAATGGATCGGGTTGTGGGCTGATTACGGGTCAACCCGTAGCCTGGAATAGAATGGGGTCAGTTGGAGGTAGTCCCGCTATGTGATAGGGTCACGAGGGTGTAATACTCAAGTTTAGTTAGTCGTTGTACGAGTTTGTGGACGCGTTCCACCGGAACCGGGTCGTGAGAACCAAAAACAAAAATGACCAAGTTAGGATATAGTAACTCCAAGGATTGGAGAACAGAAGCAATATTTGAAATTATGTACGTGTACTAGAAAAGGTTTGGAAGTACGAGAAGAGTACGACAAGTAAGAAAAAGAGAGAACAAGGGTTGGAAGAATTGAAGTGCTTATAGTTATGACTAAAGAAAAGTACGAAAAGAGAATTCTTTTAGGCCATGAATGGGAGTAAATAGTGATGATGCACACTTTGGATTTGATTCCTCGTTTGGCTTATCATGGATGGATATGCACGTGCGATGTATTAGGGCCATGTGTGGCATATGTGATAATGTTGGGGGAAGTTAAAAGGGACTATGCGATATCCGTTTAGATTGAACCTCGAAAGAACATTCGGGGACGAATGTTTCTAAGGGGGGAAGAATGTTATACCCCGTAATTTCATGACATGTTTAAGAGAATGTACGTAAGGAATCAGGACTTAAAAATTTGAACGAAAGAAAGAGTTGTGATTTCTAAGGAAAATCTTCCGAACCTCTGGAAGGAAAATTGTCGGTTAATGAGAATTGGGTTCTCAGATTTGTTATTTGAGACTTTTAGAATTTATCGGAAATGGTGGAATTTTATCTTCGGAGATGGATACGTGGGGCCCATTCGGGAAATTTTACGTTTTTGGGGGGCCCACAAGGTTTTCGATATTTTGACCAACTATGGAAATTTCGGAAAATGGAATATTTTAGATCAATGGGAGGGCGACACGTGTCACCCTCCACATGGGCTTGTTGGATGAAAAGAAATGGACCAAGTCAACTAGACAAGTGGGAGCATGATATAATTGACCTCATTCTAGCCTTCCATTTGGATTAATCCTAGCCCTTAGTCTCTTTATATATTACTACTACTAGCAGTGAAAGACTAGCATTCCAACACTTAGAAAAAAAATCAAGAACATTGGGCAAGATTGAGAGGCGCTCGGCCAAGCTCTTGGAAGGAAAGAATTTTTTTGCAATCTTGCTTCATAAATTGCAATATTCAAACCCTAGATCCCTAGAGGTATTCTAAGGATATCCCAACACAAAAATTCAGGAAAAACTACGTTTTTACGTTAGTCGCAAGATGAAAACCTAAGGTGTTCTTCAACTTTGAAGTTGGAATTTGAAGAGAAGTTGTTTATGAACTTCTATGGATTGTTTGGAGTGAATTGGAATGTAAAGAAGAGGAGCTAAAGTGCTAAGGATCGACTTTTGATCTTGGATAAGATTTGGGCTTAAAGAGGTAATAATCACCGTCTTGCTATTGTAATTCAAGATTTCATGTTGTAGTAGTTGATAGATGATCCTTTGATATTTAGAATGAAGATTGATAAATGTTATGGAATTTGGAAGCTTAAATCCGAAATTGGCATGCTAGCCATTAAAATTGTAAGTTATAATTGTCGCATGTTATTTAAGAAAAGGAATTTAGTCGTTATAATTGATCATGACTTATATTACATGTTGGAATAACGACTTGGATTAGAAAGGAATTGACAAGAAATAGATGTTGTTGTGGTCCTTGATATTGCCGAGAATTGCCTAAAGATAATGGACAGTTTTACTTTAATTGTGGGGCAGAATTTTACACGTCCTGTTAAGGCGTGTAATCCCATTTGGGTAGCTGAATTGTTGAGCCTTAAATGTGGCGTGTTGGTTATTGATTTCGGGCCTTGAAAAAGGTGGAAAAGTACGTAGAAACAAAGGAAGTGCTGCCCAAATTTCTGTAGAATAAGAGACCTAGCACTTAGTATTATTCCACGTTAATAAGCTAGGAGTTGATAGACATGTTCTGGTTATTATAGGTTAAAGTACTACGTATAGCGTATTCTACTTGATGGGTGGAACAACTATCAAGGTTGAAGTATTTTGGAGCATTTTGCTACTTGTCGATAGTCGTCGCGAGGTATGTGAACCTCTTCCTTCTTTTGACATGATTCTTCGTATGAAATATACATTTGGTGTTATTTCATGATTCCTTCTACTCTTAGAAGTTAAGAGGTACGTATGTTGATCTATATGTAAAAGGTATGTCTAAGTTATCCTAAGTTCTTACCAAGTCTTATGGGGGATGTTGGTAAGAGTCGTTAGGAAGTATGTGGAGTCGAGGTGACCTTGCTAATTTAATGCACTAATGAGAATAGGTATCGAACAAGTCATTGCAGCGTTAATAAAAATATATCGACAATCAATTATATTAAAATGAGTAGAATTCTCCATCTTCATAGAAACTAAGATAAGACAAAATTGTATTACATTTTCTAGATCATGACTGATTTAATAAGATCGTTATAAACGAGTATAACCTATTCACAACTCATACAAGTATATGTTACTTAATTTAAAGAGTTTGTATTATGAAGTTTTAAGACTATGAACCTTGATTTCTTAAAAGGTTATGCGAATTTATTTTTCAAGTTATGGGACTTGATTCTTAAAGGAAGGAATGAATTGATTTAAAAAGTATGGTTTCCATGATTTATTTCAAAAGTTAAGAGGCTTGATTTCAAAAGAGAATGTAACTTGAGTTTTCAAAAGAAGAAGTTTATTGATTTAAAAGAGAAGGTGTGGCATGATTTCTTTATAAGTATGCATGTACGTAGTACTTTTGGGTTTAGTTTTCCCTAATGTAATAAGAAATGAGAGTGCCTTAAGTTCTCCAAAATGAAAGGTTGTTATAATAGCTTTATGGGAAGTTGTTATAACGACTTAAGAACGAGTAAGAAAACATGGTTTAAAACATTATGGATATAATACACCGAGTCCTACATATAGGCCGGGTTATGTTATGAGATACACCGAGCCTACAAATAGGCGGGGTTATGTTATGAGACACACCAAGCCTACACATAGGCCGGTTACGTTATGTGACTTTACCGCGTCCCAGAATGGGTCGGGCAGTATACCTTTATGGGCAGACGTATGTTGAACTTTTCTTATCTCTTGAGCATGAGTAGTTATAAATGTATAGTACGGTAGACGTACGAGATTTAAATGAATTCAGTTTCATTTTGATGTCCTTGACTTGTTTTAAGAATGTCCAAGTTAGTTGAGTTAGAGAATTAACTCACTTGTTTTAAAGGATAAAAATGTCTTAGTTTCTAAAGCATAAAGTAATTATAACGGCTTTATGGGAAGTTGGTTATAACAACTTTATGGAAAGTTAAAAGAATGGTTTACTCTAGTAATGTAAACAAAGATAAATGACTTGAAATGAAGAAGAGCAATTTGATTTGAAGGCATCAATTGCTTAAAGTTTTAAAGTAAAAGTCACTTGGTTTAGAAGCCTAAAAATGTATTTCTAAAGGTGTAGTGGCTTGACTCGAAAAGTAGACTTACCTTTATACTACGGGCGTTAGTATCTTGTGGCTATTTTATGAAATAAGTCCTTTTCAAAAGCATAGAAGTACGTAGTACTTTGGGTTAAATCCCCGTATTTCACGTAAAACGAAATTCATTTTTGTATGTTTATGAAAGCCTAAAGATTTTATGAACTTGCCTATGCTTGCTTGAGATAGCCTTTGGGTGCAAGTATTTTATTTCTACGCTGCCGTGTCTCTCAGTTGGAGGGCCGGCTGTCTTGTTGCGAATTTACTTGGACGTACCGACAGTGATGAAGGATTCCACGGGTATGCTTCCATTGTGATTGTTCCATGGACATGCTTATACGATGAGGGATTCCGGGGCATGCAACCATGATGCGGGTTAAACTCCCGGATGTTATTATTATTCCATGGACTAGCTCTCCATGAAGACATGTACCCGAGATGAGAGATTCCACGGGCATGTTATATGCTATTATTATTCCATGGACTAGCACTCCATGAATACATGTACCCGAGATGAGGGATACCACGGGCATGTTATATACTATTATTATTCCATGGATTAGCTCTCCATGAAGTAATGTACCCGAGATGAGGGATTCCACGGGCATGAGATATATATATATTGCATATGTGCACGCCGACAGTGATGTAGGATTCCACGGGCGTGTTACATATATATATATATATATATTTTACACTTGCGGCTGTCGACAGTGATGGAGGATTCCACGGGCACGCTTGATGTTTGTGGGCTTGAGACCCTTACTGGACTGTGTGATGATTTTGAGGGCTTGTGTCCCTAGCCTTGGTGTGACTATTGTTTATGTGATGAAATAGTCTTTAAAAGGTAAAAACTGACTTTCATTACTTTCGTCTCGATTAAGACTGGCCAGATCGTTAATTTGATTATCATACTTGTCTCCAGCTTTATATATCTAGACTTTATGATTTAAATTACAGTAATTTTAGTTTCACATACTTGGTACATATTTTGTACTAACCCCCGTCCTCGGGGGCTGCGTTCATGCCCGCAGGTGTTAGGTACACAGGTTGGTGATCCTTGCTCTTAGGATCTCTGTTAAGTTGTTTTTGGAAAAAGCTCCATTTACTCCGGAGGCTTATCTTTTGGTACGGATCCCTGTTGATGTAGATTTATGTATATTCAGGGGTATGGCGGGGCCCTGTCCCGTCACAGTGGTTATGTCAAAATTCTTAGAGGTCTGTAGTCATATCTTGTGGGTCGGTTTGTAAAGAAAAAAAAGGGATTTAATTGCTTTTGGCTATGTATTTTTATATCCAGAGAGTTAGCCTTATCAGCTAGCCTGTTGTTTATTTTCTGTAAAAGTACGATATGAGTTTCATGTATGTTCCGCTGATTTTCTCTGATGTATACCTGTAAGGGTGCCCAGGTAGGGCACCAGTCGCTGGCACGGGGTCGGTTCGTGACATCAAGCTATACAAATTCCCAATCGGCTCAACAATCAGCAACAACAATTACAAGTGGTTTATACTCAAACCAAGGGATCATCACCTCTAATATACTTCACATATACCATGTACTTTAACCACGATCACACATAAAATACTTTACTCTTGAAGGCCTTGTCTATCTAAGGTCTCAACGATTATCCAATACTCTAAGATCCTCAAATATTTCATGTCCCAAGCTTACATTATCTCTCCCCGTATACGGGCAAGATAGCTTCTCAATATCTCAAAATCATGTTGTCTCAATCACAACAACCATATTTACTCCATACCAATATTATTCGTGCATCTCACTTAAGCATACAACACAGCTTAATCTAACAACATGGTATGCCATTAAGTCAATTAAACATGATCCTTTAAGGGTCCATCACCCTCCCAGACAGCTCATCACCTACTAATTACTCTAAATTAGCACATATATAACCTTGATGTGGATTCATTAAAATGTTCTATACCTTCCAAGCAATTTTAACGCTTACCCACATCATGATAACCCATAATCATTTTAGGCAACACACACATGGCCCTAATGAATACGTTCGAATAGATGCATGTCCTCATTACACCAACTATACAACAAGTTTACTAACCTGTATCCAAAGTCCATATATCTTTTTTTGGGGTCGTGGTTGCCTTCTTCGGAGGTATAGTTGCAACGCCATAATATGTTACAGAGGATTATCCTAATCATAACTCTATTGCATGATCTCAGAGTAAGAAGAATAGAAACCAAATCCTAAATGTCCTGTAGCCTCATGTTTATGGGTGTGGTGCACAACACACCGATAACCAAGACTACTAGACACAGTCTGTAGACATTCCGAGGACTAACTGCTTTGATACCACCTTTTTCATGACCCAAACCCCGGGTCTGCGACTGGTGCCCTACATGGGCACCATTCTACCCATACATCAGATATAATCAGCGGAAGCTAAAAGAAAACTCAAAATCTCATAAAAATAAAAACAGGCGAGCCGACAACGCTGCAACTTACATAGAATTGTCCAAACGGACTACAACTGTACATGACCAACCCACACATGACTACAAACCTCTAAGAGTAAGACAACAACTATGACGGGACAAGGCCCCACCGTAACCTTGAATATACATGAGTCATAATGGAAGAGCTGTACCAAAATGACTAGGCACCAGAGCAATGAAACTGTCTCAACAAGCTGGCAAAGATCCTAAGCTCTCGGATCACCCAACTTAGTACCTATACATGCGGGCATGAAAGCAGCCCCCCGAAGGGAGTCAGTACAACAAGTACTAAGTATGTAACCAGGAAGTACAGTAAACAAGATCATAACTGTACAAAAGAATGACAGGGACAAGTATGAAAACCAAATACCAGATCCAACCGTGCCATATAAAATAAGAGCCAACTGTACCTTTTTCCACTGTATCACTGTACCACTGTATCACTGAACCACTATACCACTGTACCACGATACTAATGTACTTTATAGAAATGAGAGTCATCGTATTTGTTTTCAAATAAAACATCCCGACCCTTTAGTGAGGGACTCGACGAACTCACTATAATATATCCCGACCCTTTAGTGAGGGACTCGGGAAAATGGAATAATAACACTTGCACGAATAGCTACCATAAGCAACCTTGTGCAGCTTAACTCATCTTTTGACTCTCAAAGGAATAAAACCAAGGTACCAACATCTCATGTACCAATCATATATACGAACTTTTCATTTTAGCTATGCCAAGGTACCAACATATCATGTACCAAACACATATAAAATCTTTCATATTAACTATGCCAAGGTACCAACATATCATGTACCAAACACATATAAAAAAATTCATTTTAACTAAACCTAGGTATCAACATTTCGTGTACCAAATATTAAAATGAACTTTCCTTTTAGAAATGTGTGGTACCAACATATCATGTACCAATCACATATAATAAACTTTTCCTTTTAGAAATGTGTGGCACCAACATATCATGTACCAATCACATATAATAAACTTTTCCTTTTAGAAATGTCGAGGCACTCTCATACCTTTCATTTTTAAATCCTCATTTGGAAAATCAAGACACTTATCATATCAAGTACCATTTTAAATCATCTTTTGGAAAATCAAGACACTTACACTTTTACAACCAAGTGACTCATACTTTTAAAATCAAGTCAAGTATACTTTTAAAATCAAGTTACTATCGCCTCATGTACCACATGAAATCTAGATTCATTTAAATCATGTATGTCCACCGTACACCCATTTTATAAAGTTCATGCTCAAAGAAGAAAGGAAGAGTCACATACTAACACCTGTCGTCTGTACCAACTCGATAATCTAAATTCGTCTCGCTCCTCTAGCTAATATTATGGAAACATTTGAATGGTGATAACATATCCGAATTGCCAAATTAATTCATTTTCATTGTCAATACCTTTTTCATTTAACACTGCAATGGCTTGTTCAATACCTTTTCTCATTAGTGATGTAACTTAGCAAGATCAACTCGACTCCAATGCTTACTAAAAACTCTTACAAGCATCTCTCATAAGACTTGGTAAGGACTTAGGAATAATCTAGACATGCCTTTAGCATAGAATCAATAACATGAATACTCCTTAACTTCTAAGAGTAGAGTAACTTTTGAAACAGTACCACAGTTATGGTTCATACGTAGAACATGCCAAAAGAGAGAAGGAAGAGGTTCACATACCTTATTGACGACTAACCAACACGACAAGTAGAATATGTCCCAAACAGGTACTTCAAACTATAATGACAACAACACGTCTATCAACCTCATGATACTAGTATAAGACATATACCACATAATGACTCTATTTTCCTCTAAAAATTCGGACATCACTTCCCCTACTTATATGTACTTTTCCACCTTTCAAGAAGGCCAAATTCATCAATAACCAAGCACCAATTAAGGGAACAACCTAATAGTTAACCAAGGTGATTCACTGTCACGATCCGAACCCGGGCCCGTGACTGGTGCCTTACCCCGGGCACCCTAGTGATACAACATCAGAGAAAAACCAGCGGAAATAAAAACTTAAACATTTAAATAGACATGGATCAAGATAAAGAAAATAGGCCAACCAAAATGGTTGCCTTTCAACATATATATATAGACATTTGAACAGTTACAATCCTTACAACCCTGCCCACAACAGTGCTACAGACCTCTAAGATTTATACAACAACTATGACGGGACAGGGCCCCGCCATACCCCTGAATGCACAAGAACCTACAGACTCAGGGTAACATACCAAAGATAAGCCTCCGAAGGAACGGAGCTTCCCAATACGCTGAAATGAGATCCTAAACGCGGGGATCGACTGTTATACCCCGTATTTCCAGAGTATGTACGTGAGGTGTACGTACAAAAGTTAGCCTAAGTTAAAGACCTTGGACGAAAAAGTTTGTGCACAACCCTCGAAAAGAATCGTTTTTCGACGAAACGTTTTACTAAACTCGCGTAGGGTAAATTCCGGCTATATCATTTATAATTTTTGCGGATTTTTCCGAGAGACGAAACATTTTGGACCAACGGGAGGGTGACACTTGTCACCCTCAATGGACGGCAATTGGGCTATTGTTTGGCACGTTTTTTGTGCCTTTGCACAAGTCAAGGAGTTGGTAGGATATTTTGTGTAGTAGATGGATAAGGACACTTGCCTAAATCTTCACCCTACACTTGCCTTGCACTTGTCATCATCTTGGCCATTGGTTGGCCACTTCTGGACCTATAAATACCCCCCTTAAGATGAAGAGTTCTTCATCCACAAATCATTTCCAAGTCTTGAAAAATCCATCCCTCTCTCTAAGCCTTTCGTCCAAGCCTCCTCTTTCCCCTGAGAAGGCCTTGGCGAATACCCCCTCTAAAGAAGCCCTAGCCGAAACACTACCCCCTCCCTTGGTACAAAGGTTGTCTTCCAAATACCCTAGCCCAATTCCCTTATAGTATCTTATTAGAAGTTGTTGGGAACTTCTAAGGGTTCTTGGAGCTATCGGAGCGTACAAATTAGGAGCTAAACCTTGCTCAGGACCGACTTTTATCTAGGATATTATTGGGCTTACCGAGGTAAATAAACTTATCCTTCTTTTGTAATTAGAGAATACATACTGTAGAGTATAGGAATAAGTATAAATACTTAGAAGGATATTACAGAATAGAATTGAACTGTTATCACAGTAGAAGGGTTTAAAAGAAGAATAATAGAACTGTACTTACATAGGACTGTTTTCACAGTAGACTTGAGTAGCTCACCGGGTAGGGAAGTGCTGCCCGACTTTTCGTAGAATATAGAACCCTCTGCTTAGAACTGTTTACAGAATAGTCTAGACGTTGATAGACGTATTTGACTATTATAGGCTGATTCTCTGCGCGCGACATATTCGACTTGGCAGGTGGATTTCGCCGAGAAGGTATGTGATTCTTCCTAAAGCATGATATTTTAAAATATATATATATAGTACGGTAGACGTACATGTGTTAACTGAATAATAACTACGGCAATGTCTTTTGACTTAAGCCTGAATAATAACTACGGCAATGTCTCTGACTTAAGCCTGAATCATAAAAGATCTTGAAGCATTTCAAAAGAATACTGAATCATTTTTAACAGAAGAGAAACAGTTGGTTTTTAAACAAACGCTTAAGAGTTATACTAGCTTTATGGGAAGTTAGGTATAACCACTTAAGAAAGATAAAAAGAACTGTTTACTTAATTGCTTAATAAAACCTTGTATTGAATTCTGTAAGGTATGTTAAGATTGTTTGATAAATAGACATACTATGGTGCTATGTGTGATACTGTCTTGTGATGTTGTGAAAGGGGGTCATTCTTGTTGTGCTTACGTTGCTAGACGGTAAGTCAGTTATACTGTTATTATATCACCTACCCCCTTGACTGGTTAATACCGAGGGCTTGCCACCCTTGATGCGGGTCTATACGGCCTATGCGGTCTGTGAGACTATGCGGAGCTGCGGGAGCTCCAGGATTGATCATTCCGGGTGTTTTAGCCCGATGCGGGGGATGCCCTATGCGGTCTGTGTGACTATGCGGTCTATTGAGACTATGCGGACTGCGGGAGTCCAGGAGGGTACCGGGGGTTAGCTACCCCCGATGCGAGGAATACCTCATGCGGGTCTGTGTGTGACCTATGCGGACTGCGGGAAGTCCAGGACTAGGCACGCATAATGATACTATGGGCGATTGGCCTTGCTTCGATCATTCGCGGCCTAGGAAAGACCGATTCTGATATATCTATGTTGCTCTTGCTTATGTTGTGGCACTGTGTGCAATTGAACTGATTGTATTTGTAATGGCTTTAAATACTTTGATTTCACTTAAGTACTTTACAGTTTCACATACTTGGTACCTGTTGTACTGACCTCCTTCGGGGGGCTGCGTTCATGCCGCAGGTAAGGGCAAGCAGGTGCTAGATCCACATCCTTAGGATCTCTTTGCTTTGGTGTCAGGAGCTCCATCTTCTCCGGAGGCTCGACTTTTGGGTATGATCTCCCTGTTGTTGTATATAGTTTTGTACATTCAGGGTATGGTGAGGCCCTGTCTCGCCATAGTTGTTTATCTTCTTAGAGTGCAGTAGTCCTATTGTACAGTTGGGATGTAACTGCAAAAACTTGGGTTATATATATATGCCGAAAGGCAAGCTTTTCTTCAGATAAACTGTGTCTCATTTTACAACTGTTTCATGTCTTGTTTTATATTCCGCTGATTACTCTGATGTATGACTACTTGGGTGCGGGTAAGGCACGATCCACGTCCGGGCAGTCGTGACAAAAGTGGTATCGAGCGATTAATCCTCGGAAAGTGTCTGAGCCGTATCTAGTAAGTCTTGATTATCGGTGTGTTGTGCACCACACCAATAATCGTGAAGCTATAGGATATTTAGGATTGGTTTCCATTCTTCTCACTCGAGATCGTGCCTTAGAGCCGTGTTATAAGTTGGACCTCTAACGTATTCCTTTTACATGATTATGCCTCGCGTCACGGCAACCGGGCCAGAAAAGCAAGCGGCCGAGGCGCTAGTAGGGCCGAGAGTTACGAGGGCTCGTGCCCGATCTATACCGAGACGGCGAGTTCCATGACGCCCGCCGGCCCAGCGAGAGGCCACGATGCACACCTCGTCTCACATCTGGAGCGGATGAGATGGGTTCCGAGAGATGGCCCGATTCTTGGCGGGATCGTGGCGAACATGAGGCAGGATGGATGCAGCGATTCCGGCCCAGAGCTTTGTGGTTCACCCGAGGGCAGATAGTTTGAGGCTACGGGACTTCCTGAGTTGTAGCCCGCCAGAGTTCTACGGGTCGAGACCAGAGGATGATCCGCAGGAGTTCATCCGTCAGCTACAGAGGATTATGAGAGTGATCAGGGCGTCGGAGACCGAGTCTGTGATCTTTGGTTCTTTGGCTCTGAGACAGAGGGGACGTACAGTTAGGGAGTACAATGTCGAGTTCGATTCTTTGGCTCGATATGTCCCTGCATTGGTAGCGGATATGGAGGACAGGGTGCATCGCTACGTCACTGGGCTAGATGATTATATGGCCGAGTCTTGTGCGGGTGTGTCTCTTCAGCCAGGCATGGACATTACCCGTATGCAGGCTCATGCACTCGGATGTGAGGAGCGCAGAGACCGACGAGTCGATAGGTATCAGCATCAGAAGAAGGCCAGGACGGCCGGTTCTTTTGGTAGTTCTCGGGGTGGACAGCCTCAGCAGCAGTCTAGATTTGCACCCCAGCATTTCGAGCACTCCCACATCATTTTCTGACAGCGAGTATTCGGGGCGGTCGGGGCCCGGG
The DNA here is from genome assembly GCA_029844215.1 of Przewalskia tangutica. Taxonomy (NCBI): domain Eukaryota; kingdom Viridiplantae; phylum Streptophyta; class Magnoliopsida; order Solanales; family Solanaceae; genus Przewalskia; species Przewalskia tangutica. The sequence goes on along the minus strand of CM056720.1, from coordinate 75,597,950 downwards.
ACTTGGATTTCGGTGGTAGAGGTGCTAACCGATCGAGGTCCGCTCAGTGTGTCCGCTGTGGCAGGTTCCATTCAGGGGGTTGCAGTACTACTCCGGGAGCTTGCTATACTTGTGGCCAGCAGGGTCATTTTGCGAGAGTTTGTCCGTCCGGGGGCGGCGCTGGTGGTAGGGCTCAGCCTACGAGTGCATTGCCGCTTCATCATCTCTGATTACTCGCCGGAGGCGAGGTACTCATGGGCGGCCAGTCGCGGCAGAGGTCGTGGCGCAGGTCCCAGTTCTAGCGGTCCTCAGAACCGCATTTATGCCTTGTCCAGCCGGCAGGATCAGGAGGCCTCACCTGATGTCGTCACAGGTACTTTATCAGTCTCCGATTATGATGTGTATGCATTGATAGATCCGGGTTCTACTCTGTCCTATATATCTCCCCTTGTTGCTAGTAGGATAGGGATAGAGCCTGAGTCCATAGACCCTTTCGAGGTAGCTACGCCAGTGGGTGATTCGGTGGTAGCTCGGCGGGTATATAGAGCTTGTCCAGTGACCATATACAGTCGTCAGACCCTAGCCGACTTGATAGAGTTGGATATGACTGATTTCGACGTGATCATGGGTATGGATTGGCTAGCTTCTTGCTACGCCCATGTAGACTGCAGGGAGAGAGTAGTACGGTTCCAGTTTCCTGAGGAGCCGGTTGTTGAGTGGGAGGGGAACATCAGACGCTGAGGGGTAGGTTTATTTCCTACCTCAAGGCTAGGAAGATGGTGCAGAAGGGGTACATCTACCATCTCGTTCGGGTGTTTGATACTGAGGCTGCGGTACCAGATTTTCAGTCAGTTCCAGTAGTCAGAGAGTTCCCAGACGTGTTTCCAGACGACCTCCCGGGTATCCCTCCTGAGAGGGAGATCGAGTTTTGTATAGATGTGTTGCCAGACACTCGGCCTATTTCCATTCCGCCATACAGAATGGCACCTGCCGAGTTGAGAGAGCTGAAGGACCAGCTTAGAGATTTGCTGGAGAAGGGCTTCATCAGGCCTAGTGTTTCTCCCTGGGGAGCGCCGGTATTGTTCGTGAAGAAGAAGGACGGGACGCTGCGCATGTGTGTTGATTACAGGCAGCTGAACAAGGTGACCATTAAACGAATACCCCCTTCCGGGATTGATGATTTGTTCGACCGGTTGCGAGTGCGAGATGTTTTTCAAGATTGATCTGCGATCGGGCTATCATCAGTGCGAGTCGAGAGGCGGATGTCCCTAGATCGCATTCCGGACCCGGTACGGGCATTATGAGTTCAGGGTCATGTCTTTTGGGTTGACCAATGCTCCGGCGGTATTCATGGATTTGATGAACCGAGTGTTCAAACCATTTTTGGACACGTTTGTGATAGTGTTCATCGATGATATCTTGGTTTATTCTCGCTCAGAGCAGGAGCATGCGGAGCATTTGAGGCTATCTTGTGATTCTCGGGACAGTGATTATACGCCAAGTTTTCCTCATGTGAGGGTTGGTTAACTGCGGTGGCTTTGCTGGGGCATATTGTGGGTGATGGTATTGGTGGATCTGCCCAAGATCGGCGATCGAGTTGGCCTCGACCTACTACTCGGCGAGGTTCGCGATTTTCGGGCCTTGCAGCTATTATCGGTTCGTAGAAGTTTTCTTCTATCTTTGCACCATTGACTAGCCGACTCGGAAGGCGGCTAAGTTCCGATGGTGATGCTTGTGGCGGGGTTTCGATTCTTGAAGGAGGCGACGACCGCCCCCGTTCTTACTCTTCCAGAGGGTCCAGACGGTTATGTCGTGTATTGTGATGCGTCAGGCATCGGGTTGGGATGTGTGTTGATGCAGCAGGGCAAGGTTATAGCGTATGCATCCCGACAGCTGAAGAAACACGAGAGGAACTACCCCACCCATGATTTGGAGTTGGCAGCGGTGATTCACGCTTTGAAGATCTGGAGGCACTATTTGTATGGGGTTCATGTGGATATTTATACAGACCACAAGAGCCTCCAGTATATCTTCAGCCAGAGAGAGCTGAACTTACGACAGAGACGGTGGTTAGAGCTGCTCAAAGATTATGATGTTGACATCCTGTACCACCCGGGGAAGGCCAATGTTGTGGCAGATGCCCTTAGTCGTAGGTCCATGGGTAGCCTATCAGAGGTGCAGCCGGAGAGGAGGGGCATGGTTCGTGATTTGCATCAGTTAGCGAGCCTTGGTGTCCGTTTGATTGATTCTGATAGCAGTGGAGTTCGAGTTCGAGAGGTTGCCGAGTCTTCCATCGTCGAGGAGGTGAAGAGGCAACAGTTTGAGGACCCGGTTTTGATTCGGTATCGTGATACAGCTCTTCGTGAGGGCAAGGGTCCTTTTGAGGTAGCACCTGATGGGGTGCTAAGGTTTGAGGGCAGGTTGTGTGTTCCAGATGTTTCAGGACTTGTTCGAGTTCTTGGAGAAGCACACGGTAGCGCGTTACTCTATCCATCCAGGGTCGACCAAGATGTACCACGACCTTAGATCTGTATATTGGTGGGATGGCTTGAAGAGGGACGTTGCAGAGTTCGTAGCTCAGTGCCCGTGTTGTCAGCAGGTGAAGGTAGAGCACCAGAGGCCTGGTGGTTTGTTACAGACGATAGAGATCCCGACCTGGAAGTGGGAGGTAATCAACATGGACTTCATCACAGGATTACCTCGCACTCAGAGGAGACATGATTCTATATGGGTTATCGTCGACAGGATGATGAAATCAGCCCACTTTCTTCCCGTCAGGATGACTTTTTCGGCTGAGGATTATGCCAGACTTTATATCAGAGATCGTCGATCGCATGGAGTCCCTATTTCGATCATATCGCAGACAGGAGCCCGGTTCTGGCTAACACGGAGGTCTTTCCAGAAGGGTTTAGGGACGCAGGTGAGCCTGAGTACTGCATTCCATCCACAGACAGACGGACAGGCCGAGCGCACTATCCAGACTCTTGAGGATATGCTGCGAGCCTGTGTTATCGACTTCAGGGGTAGCTGGGAGGATCATTTGCCTCTAGTTGAGTTTGCGTACAATAATAGCTACCACTCCAGTATTCAGATGGCGCCTTATGAGGCTTTGTATGGGAGGAAGTGCAGATCGCCGATAGGCTGGTTCGATGTGGGCGAGGTGCAGTTAGTGGGACCAGATTTGGTGCAGCAGGCAGTGGATAAGGTGAAGCTTATCCAGGAGGTTCTTGGCGACTCGAGTCGGCAAGTCATATGCAGATCATCGTCGTCGGCATCTGGAGTTCGAGGTTGATGATTGTGTTTTCCTGAAGGTGTCACCCATGAAGGGTGTGATGAGATTCGGGAAGAAAGGAAACTCAGCCCAGGTACATTGGGCCTATCAGTTGTCGCGAGGTAGGCAAGGTTGCCTACGAGTTGGATCTGCCGTCCGATCTGGAGGCAGTGCATCCGGTGTTCCACGTTTCTATGCTGAGGAGATGTATCGGGGATCCATCTAGGGTACACCCGATTGACGATGTCCAGGTGACCGAGGGGTTATCGTATGAGGAGATTCCCATAGCGATAGTCGATCGTCAGGTTAGGCGTCTGCGGACGAAGGACGTGGCTTCCGTCAAAGTCTTGTGGCGGAACGAGCTCAGGGAGGAGATGACGTGGGAAGCTGAGGAGGACATGAGGCAGAAGTATCCTCACCTATTCCCCACACCTCCAGGTAATTCACTTTCCTACTTGTAAATTTTAAATTGTCATATATGCCTAAGTGTTGTTTTGTGGCCGTATGTGGCATTTGCAAACTGTTTATGTTATGAAGAACCTTATCGTTAAATGTCTTGGGAAGGAACATTCGGGACGAATGTTTCTAAGGAGGGGAGAATGTTATACCCCGTATTTCCAGAGTATGTACGTGAGGGTGTACGTACAAAAGTTAGCCTAAGTTAAAGACCTTGGACGAAAAAGTTTGTGCACAACCCTCGAAAAGAATCGTTTTTCGACGAAACATTTTACTAAACTCGCGTAGGGTAAATTCCGGCTATATCATTTATAATTTTTGCGGATTTTTCCGAGAGACGAAACATTTTGGACCAACGGGAGGGTGACACTTGTCACCCTCAATGGACGGCAATTGGGTTATTGTTTGGCACGTTTTTTGTGCCTTTGCACAAGTCAAGGAGTTGGTAGGATATTTTGTGTAGTAGATGGATAAGGACACTTGCCTAAATCTTCACCCTACACTTGCCTTGCACTTGTCATCATCTTGGCCATTGGTTGGCCACTTCTTGACCTATAAATACCCCTCTTAAGATGAAGAGTTCTTCATCCACAAATCATTTCCAAGTCTTGAAAAATCCCTCCCCCTCTCTCTAAGCCTTTCGTCCAAGCCTCCTCTATCTCCCCCCTTGAGAAGGCCTTGGCCGAATACCCCCCCCTCTAAAGAAGCCCTAGCCGAAACACTACCCCCTCCCTTGGTAGAAAGGTTGTCTTCCAAATACCCTAGCCCAATTCCCTTATAGTATCTTATTAGAAGTTGTTGGGAACTTCTAAGGGTTCTTGGAGCTATCGGAGCGTACAAATTAGGAGCTAAACCTTGCTCAGGACCGACTTTTATCTAGGATATTATTGGGCTTACCGAGGTAAATAAACTTATCCTTCTTTTGTAATTAGAGAATGCATACTGTAGAGTATAGGAATAAGTATAAATACTTAGAAGGATATTACAGAATAGAATTGAACTGTTATCACAGTAGAAGGGTTTAAAAGAAGAATAATAGAACTGTACTTACATGGATTTGTTTTCACTGATGAACTTGAGTAGCTCACCGGGTAGGGAAGTGCTGCCCGACTTTTCGTAGAATATAGAACCCTCTGCTTAGAACTGTTTACAGAATAGTCTAGACGTTGATAGACGTATTTGACTATTATAGGCTGATTCTCTGCGCGCGACATATTCGACTTGGCAGGTGGATTTCGCCGAGAAGGTATGTGATTCTTCCTAAAGCATGATATTTTAAAATATATATATAGTACGGTAGACGTACATGTGTTAACTGAATAATAACTACGGCAATGTCTTTTGACTTAAGCCTGAATAATAACTACGGCAATGTCTCTGACTTAAGCCTGAATCATAAAAGATCTTGAAGCATTTCAAAAGAATACTGAATCATTTTTAACAGAAGAGGAACAGTTGGTTTTTAAACAAACGCTTAAGAGTTATACTAGCTTTATGGGAAGTTAGGTATAACCACTTAAGAAAGATAAAAAGAATTGTTTACTTAATTGCTTAATAAAACCTTGTATTGAATTCTGTAAGGTATGTTAAGATTGTTTGATAAATAGACATACTATGGTGCTATGTGTGATAGTGTCTTGTGATGTTGTGAAAGGGGGTCATTCTTGTTGTGCTTACGTTGCTAGACGGTAAGTCAGTTATACTGTTATTATATCACCTACCCCCTTGACTGGTTAATACCGAGGGCTTGCCACCCTTGATGCGGGTCTATACGGCCTATGCGGTCTGTGAGACTATGCGGAGCTGCGGGAGCTCCAGGATTGATCATTCCGGGTGTTTTAGCCCGACGGGGATGCCCTATGCGGTGCTGTGACTATGCGGTCTATTGAGACTATGCGGTGCGGGAGTCGGGAGAATGCAGGGGTTAGCTACCCCGACGCGAGGAATACCTCAATGCGAATGCGTGTGACCTATGCGGATGCGGGAAGTCCAGGACTAGGCACGCATCATGATACTATGGGCGATTGGCCTTGCTTCGATCATTCGCGGCCTAGGAAAGACGATTCTGATATATCTATGTTGCTCGCTTATGTTGTAGCATGTGCAATTGAACTGATTGTATTTGTAATGGCTTTAAATACTTTGATTTCACTTAAGTACTTTACGCTTTCACATACTTGGTACTGTTATCGACCTCCTTCGGGGCTGCGTTCATCTTGCGGTAAGGGCAAGCAGTGCTAGATCCACATCCTTAGGATCTCTTTGCTTTGGTGTCGTGAGCTCCATCTTCTCCGAGGCTCGACTTTTGGGTATGATCTCCTGTTGTTGTATATAGTTTTGTACATTCAGGGTATGGCGGGGCCTGTCCCGCCATAGTTGTTTATCTTCTTAAGTGTAGTCCTATTGTATGCAGTTGGGATGTAGCGCAAAAACTTGGGTTATATATATATGCGAAAGGAAAGCTTTTCTTGAGATAAGCGTGTCTCATTTTACAACTGTTTCATGTATTGTTTTTATATTCCGCTGATTACTCTGATGTATGACTACTTGGGTGCCCGGGTAAGGCACCAGTCACGGGCCCCGGAACGGGTCGTGACATCGACATCCGATGTACTTCTACCTGCGGCATGAACGGCCCCGAGGAGGTCGATGCAACAGTACCAAGTATGTGAAATCGTAAATACTCGTAAATGAAATCATAGCGATCATATAAAGCGGGAGACATGTATGATAACCAAACTACAAGATACAACATATAAGCGATCATATCAAGTCGTGGACTCACGCCTCCAAATCATCACTCGTGCCGTGGAATTCCTTCCTCACCGCGGCGATGCATGATATGATAGCAACAAGACAGCAATCCAAATGGGAGCATACCCGTGTGCTACGCATCGTGTCAGTATGTCCAAAGGGAAACACTAAGACAACATTCCAAATGGAAGCATACCCGTGCGCTACGCATCGTGTCAGTATGTCCAAAGGGAAACAATAAGACAACATTCCAAATGGAAGCATACCCGTGCGCTACGCATCGTGTCAGTATGTCCAAAAAGGAAACAACAAGGCGGCAATCAAAATGGAAGCATACCCGTGCGCTACGCATCGTGTCAGTATGTCCAAAGGGAAACAATAAGACAACATTCCAAATGGAAGCATACCCGTGCGCTACGCATCGTGTCAGTATGTCCAAAAAGGAAACAACAAGGCGGCAATCAAAATAGAAGCATACCCGTGCGCTACGCATCGTGTCAGTATGTCCAAAGCGTTTAGCAAAAGTAGCACTATCAACAGGAACGTACCCGTGGAATTTCTCCACACGCCTGACGCCCAAGTAAGTTCTCAACAAGTCAACCGACCCTCCATCGAGAGACGCGGTAGTATAGAAACACAATTCTTGCACAACAAGGGCTATCACAACAAGCATAGGCAAGTTTCACACAACTCAAAGTACTTTCATTTTATGCCAAAGTCCGGGTTTTAACCCTAAAATACTACGTACGTTAAATTCCTTTTAAAGAGATCCATTCCTTTTATAAAAGTCACCCGATACCCGTAGTATAAAAATAGAGTGACTTACATCTTTTAAGTAAACCAAAACAACTTCCATACTTTCCTTTTTAAAACCAATTAAGGCAATACCATGCCTTCTTTTTAGACCAAAACACTTCTCTTTTTAAAGTCCAGTTACCACATTAAAACCAATGATAAAACCCTTCTTTTGTTTTCATAAAGTCGTTATAACCAACTTCCCATAAAGCTTGTTATAACACTTTATGTTTTAAACCATTTTAAGACAACACAATGCTCTTCTTTTCCCTAAAGTTCCAGTTTGCCTAATTTCAATTACGCAAGTCTCTTTTTTAGAAAAGTTTCCCAGTTCAATGTCTTAATCTCTTTAAAACAATTGAGTAACATATGCCATAGGCGAGTAGGTTATTCTTGTTCATAATCAATCTTACTAAGCAGCCATGATCTAGAAAATGTAATATCATTTTGTCTCATCTTAGCTTCTATGCAGATGGAGGTTTCTACTGATTTTAATAATACTTCATTATTCAATACATTTTCCTTTATTAACGCTGCAGTGGTTTGTCGATACACATTCTGATTTTCGAAATCAGTAAAACATTATTCCTTTTAAAAACCACGTACTCATCACTCACGAATGAGGTTTCACATTGTTAACAAACTTCATATCAAAACAATTAAGTCAAGTCTCTTAGCTTTTAAGATTAAGTCTCTTAACTTCTAAAAATCAGTAAACCATTCTTTTTATCTCTCTTAAGACGTTATACCTAACCTCCCATAAAGCTAGTATAACTCTTTATGTTTTCAAAACCAAGTATTACTCTTCTTTCAAAAAGGTTCCTTAATTCTTTTGAAATACTTTAAGACTCTTTATTATTCAGGCTTAAGTCAAAAGACATTGCCGTAACGCTACATTCAGTTAATACACGTACGTCTACCGTACTATATCTATATTCCTTTTAAAATATTTCAAGGTTCTTATTATTCAGGCTTAAGTCAAAAGACATTGTCGTACAACTATATTCAGTTAGCACACGTACATCTACCATATAATATATACATATTATTCAGGCTTAAGTCAAAAGACATTGCCACACGTACGTCTACCGTACTATATGTATTCTTTTAAAATACTTCATGCTCAAGAGTATAGGAAGAATCACATACCTCGCGACGATTATCGACTATAAGCAAAACGCTCCACGACTATAACCCGGCTAGCCTTGTCCACCTTCTAAGTAGCACATGCTACTTGCAAAACATTCAACCAATAAAGGTTATCACCATCAGAATACAGTCCTATGTAAGTACAGTTTAATCTTCTACTTATATTCTTCTGAAGTGATTTCAGTTCAATCCTTTTCTGTAATATCCTTCTATTACAGTTCAATTCTCTTCTATGAATCTTATATTCATTTTTATATTACTACAGTATGTAATTTCCAATTACACTAGAAGGACAGTAGTATTTACCTCGATGAGCCCAAAATTATCCAAGTATAAAGTCGCTCCTGAGCAACGTTAAGCTCCTACTCCGAGTGCTCCAACCCGCTCCAATCAACCCTTAGAAGTTCTACGCTTCTACTTAACACTTCAACCGACTATGAAGGTTTTCCTTGGGGTTTCGTTTAGTGGCTAAAGAAAGTATATAGTATTTTACGGGCTTTTGTATAAGTGTAACCTTGGGAATACTACAAGGTATTTGGGCAAGGTATTTGGGCATTATAACAATACTAGGAGAGTATTTCTATACCACAACAAGGGGTATTATACGAAAACAACTAGGCTAGTGGGGTACCCTGGGCTAGGAGCACCACAAAGGGGGGAGGAGGCTCTCGGCCAAGGCTCACTCGAGGGGAAGACTCTTTGGACGAGAACACTCGAGAGGAGGAGCATTTAGAGACTTAGAAAGATTGCTCAAGTTTTGGATGAAGAAAGTCTTCAACTTAGAGGGGTATTTATAGGCTAACCAAAGGCCAACCAATGGCCAAGATGAAGACAAGTGTGGTGCAAGTGTAGGGCTAGATTTTAACCATGTGGACCTTATCCATCTACCACACAACTTGCACAAAATATCCTACCTACTCCCTTGACCCCAAATCGTCCAAACCGCCCACACTAGCTTCCAATGTGAGGGTGACACATGTCACCCTCCCGTTGGTCCAAAATGTTTCGTCTCTCGGAAAAATCCGCAAAAATTAAAAATGGCATAGCCGTATTGTAACGCCCCGAACCCGGGCCCGTTACTGGTGCCTTACCCCGGGCACCCTAGTGATACAACATCAGAGAAAACCAGCGGAAAATAAAACATGAATCATGAAACAAGAGATATAATAAATAAACAGGCCAACCAAAAGCGATTGCCCGGTATATACATAAAACCCGAACAGTTTAATCCTTTTACAACCCCGCCACAATTCTGGCTGCACTCTAAGATTTACCACAACTATGACGGGACAGGGCCCCGCCATACCCCTGAATGTACAAGAACCTACAACTCAGGGAACACATACCAAAAGATAAGCCTCCGGAGAAACGGAGCTTCCCAATACGCTGAACTGTGATCCTAAGAGCGAGGATCCACGACCGATGTACCTCTACCTGCGGCATGAACGCAGCCCAGGAGGTCGATAACAGTACCAAGTATGTGAAATCAGAAAAAATCAGTAAATGAAATCATACTAATCTATATAAAGCGGGAGACATGTATGATAACCAAACTACGATTCACAACATAAAAGCGATCATGTCGATCGGGGACTCACGCCCTCAAGTCATCACTCAAATATAACTATGGGTCTCACGCCCACAACATCAATCATGTTCGCATCATGGCCGCATGCCCCCGGAATTCTGCATCGGTGTAGACATGTCCATGATGCAACAATAATACCAATGCCCCATGGCCACATGCCCCCGAAATTCTGCATCGGTGTAGACACGTCCATGTGACATCAACAACAATATACTGGGTGATCAACCCGCGCGCGCCACATGCCCCCGGAATTCTACATCGGTGTAGACACGTCCATGTAGACACAATAACAATATATCGGTAATCAACCCGCGTGGCCCCCATGCCCCACTGCGTGACGGTGTAGACATGTCCATGTAGCCACAATAACAATACAGAATCAAAATGGAAACATACGGTGGAATTCTCCACACCGCCAAAGACGTCCAAGTAAGTTCTCAACAAGTCAACCGGCCCTCTATCGAGAGACGCGGTAACACAGAAACACCACACTTGCACAACAAAGGCTATCATCACAAGCATAGACAAGTTTCACAACAACAAGCATAGGCAAGTTTCACCACAACAAGCATAGGCAAGTTATACCTCACTCAAGTACCTTCATTTTATGCCAAAGTCCGGGTTTTAACCCTAAAGTACTACTTACGTTAAACCCTTTAAAAGATCCGTTTCTTTCACATAAGTCACACAATACCTGTAGTATTAAAATAGTGACTATCTTATTAAGTAAACAAAATACCTCCCCTTTTTGTAAAAATCAAGTAACAACATTATTTTCCAAACGTTCAAGTTTGCCTAATTTCAAATGCCTAAGTCACTTTTTTTAGAAAGGTTTCATAACTCATAGTCTTAATCTCCTTTAAAACATTTGAGTAACATATGCCATATATGTGAGTAGGTTATTCTTGTTTATAACAATCTTATTACAGCAGCCATGATCTAGAAAATGTAATATCATTTTGTCTCATCTTAGTTTCTATGCAGATGGAGGTTTTCTGGTTTTAATAATACTTCATTACTTAAATACATTTTCCTTTATTAACGCTGCAGTGGTTTGTCGATACACATTCTGATTTCCGAAATCAGTAAGACATCATTCCCTTTAAATAAAACCAAGTACTCATTACTCACGAATGAGGTTTCACACAAACATTCACATTAAAACAAATAAGTTAAGTCTCTTATCTTATAAGATCAAGTCTCTTAACTTCTAACACCAGTAACCCATTTTCTTTACCTCTCTTAAGACATTATACCTAACTCCCCATAAAGCTAGTATAACTCTTTTTAAAACCTTTAAAACCAAGTGTTACTCTTTCTTTCAAAACGATTCACAAATCTTTTGAAATACTTCAACTTCTTCATTAACACATAACAAGCCAGTTATAACCAAATCAGTTCCCTTTTGAAAACCACAACCCATTTTCTCACCTACATAAAGCTGTTATAACCAACTTCCCATAAAGCCGTTATAACACTTTATGTTTTAAAAACAATCAAACACAGTTAACACATGTACGCGTCACCGTACTACATAGTTTACACATATCATGCTAGAAGAGATAGGAAGAGGTTCACATACCTCGCGACGATTGTCGACTAATAGCAAAACGCTCCAAGTACCTCAAACCGCCGGCTACTCCTTAAGCCAAGTGGATCACTCCACACGTAGTACTTCAACCTATAAGGCCACAAGGCGCTTATTAACATCTAGATCTCAACGTTCCATATTCTACAGAAAATTCGGCAGCACCTCCCCCCCCCCCGCCACAGCGTAAATCTCCTCCTCTATCGAGGCCGGCTACCAAGCCAACCAGAGGGGGGGTTTGCACGCCTAACCGGACGTGTACGATTCTACTACACATAATGCTATACAAGTCTCATCAGATACACCCTATGTAATTCTGATTGATTCGATTCTTTATTCTTCAGGCTTAAGTCAAAAGACATTGCCACAATACTAAGTTCAGTTATATATATAGTATACTTCAACTATATATTCTAACAACATGTAATTTCCAATTACAATAGAAGGACAGTAGTGTTTACCTTGATAAGCCCAAAATTATCCGAGTTTAATGTCGCTCCTGAGCAAGGTTTAGCTCTACTCAGTGCTCCAAACAACCCTTAGAAGTTCTAACCAACTTCTACTTACAACTTCAACTACGGGTGAAGATTTCCTTAGGGTTTCGTTTAGAGGCTAAAGGAAAGTATAATCGTATTTTCCGGGTTTTTCGTACAAAGGGTACTTTGGAAAGTACTACAAGGTATTTGGGCTAAAGTATTTGGACATTATAACGATACTAGGAGAGTATTTCTATACCATAACAAAGGGTATTATACGAAAACAACTAGGCTAGGGGGGGGTACCCCACGGCTAGCACCACTAGGAGGGGGGGTGGTGCTCTCGGCTAGTACTCACAAAGGGGTAGGGGTTTCTCGGCCACAAGGCCTCACAAGGGGAAGAGGGGGGGTGGTGGACGAACTACACAAGGGAGGGAGGAAGAGAACTTCAAGACTTAGGAAGATTTTTGGATGAAGAAGTCTTCCAAAGGGTGGGGTATTTATAGGTCAAGAAATGGCCAACCCATGGCCAAGATTCAACCAAGTGTAAGGCAAGTGTAGGGCTAGATTTCAACCATGTGGACCTTATCCATCTACCACACAACTTGCACAAAATATCCTACCAACTAAAGTGGTCCAAATCGTCCAAGCCAAGCCATGGTTGCCGTCCAAGCCTTCCAATGTGAGGGTGACACATGTCACCCTCCCGTTGGTCCAAAATGTTTCGTCTCTCGGAAAAATCCGCAAAAAATTATAAATGACATAGCCGGAATTTTCCCTACGAAAGCTGTGGAAACGTTTCGTCGAAAAACGACTCCTATCGGCACTTGTGCCCAAATTTCGAAACTTGTCAATTCTTAAGGCAAAAATTTAATATGTACGCCCTCACGTACATACTCAGGAAATACGGGGTATAACATTCTCCCCTCCTTAGAAACATTCGTCCCGAATGTTCCTTCTCAAGACAGATTACGAAGAAGATCTTCTAACAAGTTGCCAACGCGCTAAGCCACGAACTAACACACGTATTTTCCTTAAGGCCATTCCCGGCCCTTGCGATCTGCTTCTGGTCGAACATATCCACGAACTCATACGATGGTCATCAAAACTTGGGCCTAACACCCTGGTGACCCTACCTCCTGGCGGGACCACCCAGAGCTGACCCCACCTCAATCCGGGCTACGGGTTGACACGCAACACGCCCTCAACCCGACCCTCCGTCACGCCAACTCTCTAGTTCTTGATCCGAACAATCTTACCTCTACAGGTCATGAAAGCTACCACTTCCATTTCACACTACCCAGGGACTTACCCTTTTCACTAACCAGGTTTCTAAATCACACTTTTAGCACAAAGCTATCCAAACATAACATTAAACACATCAACAACATCAATACATACAAAACTCTAGAGGGTTAGGGATATACCTGAATCTACCGCTCCTCTAATCATAGGCACGCCTGCCAGGCGTATAGTAGAAGGCGATGAACCAACCATCGATCACAAGGTGAGTCGTAACATCCGTGCTACCCGGTCGACAGTTCCTCGCAAAATGGCCCCGCCGCCGCAAAAATAACAAGCTCCTCGCACCACGACATTCCCGAAATGCGGTCTACTACATCGACCACACCGAGGTAGGGTGTGCAGACCGCCAACACCCTTACTCCCCTGGACACCTGAACCCATGGAGCTCTGACCTGCTCCCGAAGGTTGTGGAGGACCACTCTGCACTGGCGGAGGTACAAAACTAGTCTGCTGCTGAGGCGGTCCGCCTCGAAAGTCACCAGGACCTGCCGTCCCGGCCTCTTCTCGCGATCTTGGTCATTCCGCCGATTTCTCCGCTCACCTCCAGTGCATAAGCTGCATGCGGGCAATGTCCATGCCCGGCTGAAGAGCTACACTCGAACAACTCTCTGCTAGGTAATCATCGAGCCCTGTAACATATCGGTGCACTCGATCCTCCATACTAGCTACTAATGCGGGAACATACCGGGCCAATGAGTCGAACTCCACATTGTACTCCCGAACTGTACGCCCGTTCTGCCTCAACATCAAAAATATGTCGGCCCGAGCCCTCCTCATCTGTGGAGGCAAGAAATGTGCCAGGAAGGCCCCCGAAAACTCGTCCCAAACGGCTGGAAGTGCATTCTCTCCCCGGGACAGCTCCCATGAATCAAACGATCATTGCAGATCACGCAGCCGATGCACGAAGGTCACGACTCGGTCTCTGAAGCCTTGATCACCCGATGATCCTTCAGAATCGACGGATGAACTCCTGCGGATCATCCTCGTGCCTCGACCGTAGAACTCTGGCGGCTACAACTCGAGAAAATCTCGTAGCCTCAAACTATTCGCTCGGGTGCACCACGGTCTTCAAGGCCAGGCTGAACTGCGTCGACCTATCTCATATTCGCCTGACCACGGCCAATAATCGGGCCATCTCTCGTGACCCGTCTCCGCTCCCGTGTGGAGGCTCTCAGTCTTGTAGTCTCATCAGCCACGGCCGGCTCTAAACCTCGCTGGTCTTTGGCGGCGCGAACCTCGCCGTCGGAAGCATCGTCTCAGTCTTGGCGCTGCGCCTCGTGCTCCTCTGAACCACACTAAGCTCCGGCTGCCTTGCGCTTCTCTGCCACAGGCCACGCGGCATAATCGGTAAAATGAAACACGTCAGAGGGGTCCAACTTACAACTCAGCTCTAAGGCACGATCTTAGAATGAGAAGAATAGAAACCAATCCTACATGTCCTATAGCCTCCTGATTATAGATGTGGTGCACAACACACCGATAATCAAGACTACTAGACACGCGATGCAGTAGACACTTTCCGAGACTAATCGCTCGATACCACTTTGTAACGCCCGAACCGGGCCACATCGGTGCCTTACCCCGGGCACCCTAGTGATACAACATCAGAGAAAACCAGCGGAAAATAAAACATGAATCATGAAACAAGAGATATAATAAATAAACAGGCCAACCAAAGCGATTTGCCTTGATATATACATAAAACCCGAACAGTTTAATCCTTTTACAACCCTGCCCACAACAGTTCTACAGACCTCTAAGATTTACCACAACTATGACGGGACAGGGCCCCGCCATACCCCTGAATGTACAAGAACCTACAACTCAGGGAACACATACCAAAAGATAAGCCTCCGGAGAAACGGAGCTTCCGTCTGTTGACGTGATCCTAGGCGAGGATCCACGACCGATGTACCTCTACTGCGGCATGAACGCGGCCGAAGGAGGTCGATAACAGTACCAAGTATGTGGCGTAAAAATCACGTAAATGAAATCATACTAATCTATATAAAGCAGGAGACATGTATGATAACCAAACTACAGTTCACAACATAAAAGCAGTCATGTCCAGTCAGGGACTCACGCCCTCAAGTCATCACTCAAATATAACTATGGGTCTCACGCCCACAACATCAATCATGTTCGCATCGGCGCGCATGCCGGAATTGCGCATCGGTGTAGACATGTCCATGATGCAACAATAATACCAATGCCCACGCGTGCCGGAATTGCGCCGGTGTAGACACGTCCATGTGACATCAACAACAATATACTGGGTGATCAACCCTGCCGCATGGCCACATGCCCCCGGAATTCTACATCGGTGTAGACATGTCCATGTAGCCACAATAACAATATATCGGGTAATCAACCCTGCCGCATGGCCACACGCCCCCGGAATTCTGCATCGGTGTAGACATGTCCATGTAGCCACAATAACAATACAGCAATCAAAATGGAAACATACCCGTGGAATTCTCCGTCACTGCCAAAGACGCGTCAGTAAGTTCTCAATAAGTCAACCTACCTCTATCGAGACGCGGTAACACAGAAACACCACACTTGCACAACAAAGGCTATCATCACAAGCATAGGCAAGTTTCACAACAACAAGCATAGGCAAGTTTCACCACAACAAGCATAGGCAAGTTATACCTCACTCAAGTACCTTCATTTTATGCCAAAGTCCGGGTTTTAACCCTAAAGTACTACTTACGTTAAACCCTTTAAAAGATCCGTTTCTTTCACATAAGTCACACAATACCCGTAGTATTAAAATAGTGACTATCTTATTAAGTAAACAAAATACCTCCCCTTTTTGTAAAAATCAAGTAACAACATTATTTTCCAAACGTTCAAGTTTGCCTAATTTCAAATGCCTAAGTCACTTTTTTTAGAAAGGTTTCATAACTCATAGTCTTAATCTCCTTTAAAACATTTGAGTAACATATGCCATATATGTGAGTAGGTTATTCTTGTTTATAACAATCTTATTACAGCAGCCATGATCTAGAAAATGTAATATCATTTTGTCTCATCTTAGTTTCTATGCAGATGGAGGTTTCTACTGGTTTTAATAATACTTCATTACTTAAATACATTTTCCTTTATTAACGCTGCAGTGGTTTGTCGATACACATTCTGATTTCCGAAATCAGTAAGACATCATTCCCTTTAAATAAAACCAAGTACTCATTACTCACGAATGAGGTTTCACACAAACATTCACATTAAAACAAATAAGTTAAGTCTCTTATCTTATAAGATCAAGTCTCTTAACTTCTAACACCAGTAACCCATTTTTCTTTACCTCTCTTAAGACATTATACCTAACTCCCCATAAAGCTAGTATAACTCTTTTTAAAACCTTTAAAACCAAGTGTTACTCTTTCTTTCAAAACGATTCACAAATCTTTTGAAATACTTCAACTTCTTCATTAACACATAACAAGCCAGTTATAACCAAAAGCCTCCCTTTGAAAACCACAACCCATTTTCTCACCTACATAAAGCTGTTATAACCAACTTCCCATAAAGCCGTTATAACACTTTATGTTTTAAAAACAATCAAACACAGTTAACACATGTACGTCTACCGTACTACATAGTTTACACATATCATGCTAGAAGAGATAGGAAGAGGTTCACATACCTCGCGACGATTGTCGACTAATAGCAAAACGCTCCAAGTACCTCAAACCGCCGGCTACTCCTTAAGCCAAGTGGATCACTCCACACGTAGTACTTCAACCTATAAGGCCACAAGGCGCTTATTAACATCTAGATCTCAACGTTCCATATTCTACAGAAAATTCGGCAGCACCTCCCCCCCCCCCGCAACAGCGTAAATCTCCTCCTCTATCGAGGCCGGCTACCAAGCCAACCAGGGGGGGGTTTACACGTCTAACCGGACGTGTACAATTCTACTACACAGTAATGCTATACAAGTCTACTGTAATACAGTCCTATGTAATTACAGTTCAGTTCAGTTCTTTATTCTTCAGGCTTAAGTCAAAAGACATTGCCACAATACTAAGTTCAGTTCTATATATAGTATACTTCAACTATATATTCTAACAACAGGTAATTTCCAATTACAATAGAAGGACAGTAGTGTTTACCTCGATAAGCCCAAAATTATCCGAGTTTAATGTCGCTCCTGAGCAAGGTTTAGCTCCTACTCCGAGTGCTCCAAACAACCCTTAGAAGTTCTAACCAACTTCTACTTACAACTTCAACTACGGGTGAAGATTTCCTTAGGGTTTCGTTTAGAGGCTAAAGGAAAGTATAATCGTATTTTCCGGGTTTTTCGTACAAAGGGTACTTTGGAAAGTACTACAAGGTATTTGGGCTAAAGTATTTGGACATTATAACGATACTAGGAGAGTATTTCTATACCATAACAAAGGGTATTATACGAAAACAACTAGGCTAGGGGGGGGGTACCCCACGGCTAGCACCACTAGGAGGGGGGGTGGTGCTCTCGGCTAGTACTCACAAAGGGGTAGGGGTTTCTCGGCCACAAGGCCTCACAAGGGGAAGAGGGGGGTGGTGGACGAACTACACAAGGGAGGGAGGAAGAGAACTTCAAGACTTAGGAAGATTTTTGGATGAAGAAGTCTTCCAAAGGGTGGGGTATTTATAGGTCAAGAAATGGCCAACCCATGGCCAAGATTCAACCAAGTGTAAGGCAAGTGTAGGGCTAGATTTCAACCATGTGGACCTTATCCATCTACCACACAACTTGCACAAAATATCCTACCAACTAAAGTGGTCCAAATCGTCCAAGCCAAGCCATGGTTGCCGTCCAAGCCTTCCAATGTGAGGGTGACACATGTCACCCTCCCGTTGGTCCAAAATGTTTCGTCTCTCGGAAAAATCCGCAAAAAATTATAAATGACATAGCCGGAATTTTCCCTACGAAAGCTGTGGAAACGTTTCGTCGAAAAACGACTCCTATCGGCACTTGTGCCCAAATTTCGAAACTTGTCAATTCTTAAGGCAAAAATTTAATACGTACGCCCTCACGTACATACTCAGGAAATACGGGGTATAACACGTATTTTTCCCTTCGTAAGTTTAGTAAAACATTTCGTCGAAAAACGACTCCTTTCGGCACTTGTGCCCAAATTTCGAACCTAGCCAAACTTTAAGGCTCAAATTATATACGTACGCCCTCACGTACATACTCCGGAAATACGGGGTATAACATTCTCCCCTCCTTAGAAACATTCGTCCCGAATGTTCCTTCTCAAGACGGATAACAATGAAGATCTTCTAACAAGTTGCCAACGCCACGCCTGGCCACGAAATAACACACGTTCTCTTCCTCCCTTACTCGTTGTGCCCTTCTCGAACACTTGAACTCTTCTAGTATACGTACCACACTTCAGTCATTGTTTTAGTCCCCAAAACTTTAGAGTCACCACCTCCGAACTTGGTCATCTACAAGCCTCAACCTCCCTTAAGACCATTCCCGGCCTTCACGATCCGCTTCTGGTCGAACATATCCACGAACTCATACGATGGTCGTCTAAACTTGGGCCTAGCACCCTCGTGACCCTACCACTGGCGGGACCACCCAGAGTGACCCACCGAACAGCCGCGGGTTGGCCTCAACATTGTCACGACCAGCGGGCGTGGATCGTGCCTTACCGGGCACCCTAGTGACACAACATCAGTAATCAAACATAAAACAACAACGTGAGATAACGTAAATATAAAACAATAATCAGAAAACTTGCCTTTCGGCATATAAATAACCATCAACTCTTTTACAAATGAACAACTTAATCCTTTTTACCAACCCTGCCCACAACAGTACTACAGACCTCTAAGAATGATACGACCACAATGGCGGGACAGGGCCCGCCAAACCCCGAATGTAAACACTTACTACGACAGGACTATACCTGATAAGCCTCCGAGAAACGGAGCTTCCCAAACGTGACCACGAGAGCTAGGATCAACGGGTGTACCTCAACTGCGGCGTGAACGGCCACCGGAAGAGGTCGATCTAACAGTGCAGAGTATGTGAAACAAAAATAAATCAGTAAATGAAATCATAGTAGTCTATACAAGCGGGAGACATGTATGATAACCAAACTACGATTCACCATAAATAGCGATCGTGTCAAGTCGTGGACTCACGCCTCAAAGTCATCACTCCAATATAACTATGGGTCTCAAGCCCATAACATCAATCATGCGTGGAATACCTTCCATCGCTGGCGATCTATGATAGAAAAACACCAAGGAATACATACGAACACCAGTCCCACTGTGTCCAAATAAAACCGCAGGGTAAGACGAAGGCATAGCCGACTACTAACACCCACGCACCAACAAGGTCATGAGCGTATCATAAGATCTGTCTGCACCGGCACATGATCAAAGCCGCCACTTGCCCGCGATATCTAATGCGCGGCGTCTAGTCCCGGAACTTCCGCGACTCGCATAGGCCAATCTCATCGGCCCGCATGAGGTATTCCGCATCGAGGGTAGCTACTCCGGCATCGCCCCGACTTTCGAGTCCGCATGGCCACGGACCGCATGCCCATAAAGGACGACACTAACTGGAACTCGTAGCTCGCGAGGCCCCAGGACCGCATGAGGTATTCTCGAATCACGGTCCTGCATCGCTGAGTCTACCCGCATCGGAGGCGCCTTAACCGGAATCACCTCAAGAGATGAATGCCACAATACTATCATAACGATCGATAGTTAATAAGCACAATCAAGGGAAACCCCTTTACACAAACATCACAAGATACTAACACACGTAGCATCCTAACACGTTTACTTATCAAAGCAACAAGAAAGTATTACAAGGCTATCACAAACCAATACAATCAAGTTATTCACACGAGGTACTTTCTACTAACAAGTTCGGGTATCTATCCCCAAAGTACTTCACACATTAAATCTAAGAAAAAGATCTGTTTCTTTCACATAAGTCACAATACCCGTAGTATAAAATAGAGTAGTATCCTTTTAAGAAAACTAAAACTCTTACCTTTGTAAAATCAAGTAACAACATTATTTTCCAAACGCCCAAGTTTGCCTAATTTCAAATGTTCACGTTTCTTATTTTAGAAAGGTTTCGTAGTTCATAGTCTTATTCATTTAAGAATATAATTCTCTTTTAAACAATCTGAGAAACATAAGTCTTATGTGAGTAGGATATTCTTGTTTATAACAATCTTAATACAGCAGCCATGATCTAGGAAATATCATTTTGTCTCATCTTAGCTTCTATGCAGATGGAAGTTTCTACTGGTTTTAATAATACTTAATTATTCAAAACATTTCCTTTTATTAACGCGCGATGGTTTGTCGATACACATTCGATTTCAAATCAAGAAAGCATTCTTAAGCCGTTATACCTAACTTCCCATAAAGCTAGTATAACTCTTAAGTTTTCAAACACCAAGTATTACTTCTCCTTTCAAAATGATTCAAAAATCTTTTGAAATACTTCAAGTTCTTTCTTATCATATAACAAGCCAGTTATAGTTCAAATCAGTTACCTTTTAAAAACCACATGTATCTTCTTACTAACATAAAGCTGTTATAACCAACTTCCCATAAAGCCGTTATAACACTTTATGTTTTAAACCACTCAAACACATTTAGCACGTGACGCTCACCGCACTACATAGTTCACACATATCATGCTAGAAGAGATAGGAAGAGGTTCACATACCTCGCGAGTATCGACTACAGCAAAACGCCCAAGTACTTCCAAACGCCGGCTACTCCTTAAGCCACGTAGATCGCCCCCCGTAGTACATCAACCTATAAGGCCACAAGGCGCTTATTAACATTTAGATCTCATCGTAGAACATTCTACCGAAAATTCGGCAGCACCTCCCCCCCCCCCGCAACAGCGTAAACCTCCTCCTCTATCGAGGCCGGCTACCAAGCCAACCAGGGGGGGGGTTATACATCTAACCCTAACGGGTACAATTCTACTCCACGGTACTACTACACAAGTCTCATGTAATACACCCCATGTAATTACAGATTCGCTTCTTCAGCTTAAGTCCAAGGACATTGCCACAAGCTATGTTCATTTATATATATATAGTATACTTCAACTATTTATTCCTACAACATGTAATATCCTATTACATTAGGGGGTCAAGATATTTACCTCGATATGCGCATAATTATCCGAGTTATATGTCGCTCCTGAGCAAGGTTGAGCTCCACTCCGGCGCTCAACCCGCTCCAAACCACCCTTAGAAGTTCTAACCAACTTCTACATAACACTCCAACTAACTATGGAGATTTTCCTGTGGTTTCGGTTTTGTGGTGTGGAAAGTATAATAGTATATCTGGGCTTTTCGTTGAGGTATAACCTTCGAATACAACCAGGTATACGGCGCAGGTAAATGTGGGCATTATAACAATACTTTTGTGAGTATTTCTACACCACACAAAAAAGGGGGTCTATACGAACACAACCTAGGCTAGGGGGTACTTACGGCTAGCACCTCAGGAGGGGAGGGCTCTGCCAGGGGGCCTTTCAAAGGGGAGAGAGGGCTCTTGGACGAGTCAACAAGAGGAGAGGAGGGATTTCACACTTAGAAACATTTAGGAACGGATGAAGAATTCATCAAAGGGAGAGGGTATTTATAGCACAAGCCAAGGCCAACCAATGGCCAAGATTGAGCCAAGTGTTACACAAGTGTAGGCCAAGATATGCCCAAGTGCCCTAGTCCCTACTCCTAAAACCCTCACAAATATCTACCAAAATATCTACCACTGACACCCCCAAATCGTCCCACGCGCACGCTTGCCCGTGAGAGGGTGCCAGTCGCCCTCTCGTTGGTCCAAAATGTTCCGCCTCTCGGAAAAATCCGCAAAAATGAGAAAAGACATAGCCGGAATTTTCCTCGCAAGTTATGTAAAACGCTTCGCTAAAAAACGACTCTAACAAGGTGTTGTGCACAAATGTCATTCTACTAGCCACTGGCGGGGTGACACGTGTCACCCTCCTATCGGCCCAAAATAAAACATCTTCCAAAATATCCATAATGGCCAAAATCTCAAAACAAAGTGGGCCCACAAAATCAGAATTTCTCGTGGGCCCACGTGACCATTTTCAAAATAAAATTCCATAATTCTCTAATATTCCAGAAGTCCGAATACCAAACTGGGAATCCAATTCCCATTAACGAACCTTTTTCCTTCACAAAACCGGAAACTTTTCCGTGGAAAAATCGCTTCTTTCTTCCTTTCCAATCTTTCTGCGATTCTCGCACGCACGCCCTCGCATACATACCACGGGACTACGGGGTATAACATTCTTCCTTTAGAAACATTCGTCGAATGTTCCTTCTAAGTCTAAAAACAAGCGCGCCAAGATAGTCTTCACTACTATACTTACGAGACAATCCTTGCACACACGCCATAGAAACAACCGCACAAATACCCACATCTAAGCCCACGAAACACCTCTAATCATCACCACAAAACACTTCTCACCGGGTCTAAAATATACTTCCTTCGCCTTTCTCTTTACAAAAGAAATGATCACATCTATGCTCGCCATACATGCCGCTTCTCTCTTTACTTGTCGTAGATACCACTTTGTCACTATGCTCGAGGCATTAACCTTCTCAGCGACTCCAACAAATGGTACCACTTTTGTCACTTTGTCGCGAGCCTTGCTCGACGACCTAACAAATGGTACCGCCGCTGCGATCCGGAGGATCTCGTGACACTCGAACTCTTACCACATTCTCGATCGGCGGTTCCAAAACTCGGGGTTACTATCTCTAACGTGGTCATCATTAACGGGAACACTGATGGATCTCGATACTTTCCGATCATAACAATACGAAGACCGAACGCCTCCTAAGTCGGACGGCAAAAGCTAACATATAGGCAACCGCCTATTCTTCACATGAACTCGTGCGGCCCCAGTAACTCGCTAAGTTCCTTTGTTTCAAAACTCGCCACACCCTAACCGGTGGTACTTTCAAGAAGACCGACCACAACTCAACTCTAAGCGTCGCCGCCGATTATCCGCACGATTTCTCCGATGCCGAACTTCTTCTAGACAAGCCAGACTATCCACATTACCGGAACAAGCTCAACTAACTAATCAACCTTGCCAACATCGAACCAATCGATGGCAACTTACACTTCCGCCCCTACAAGGCTTCAAAGGCGACATCCGAACACCAAATGGTAGCTTAAACACTACCTCCACAGGAGACAACAATCCCACAACTATCCTCGAAATCCAAACATCGGCCCGGCGAACGCGACTGAGACTTACGAAGTTCTTAACACATGCCCGCAAAACTTCCAAACAAAAACAGCTGCACTGGCTCCATGCGTCATAAGGTGAAGGTAGGCACCCCGTGCAACCTTACAACCTTTCTGATAACTCAACACAGCCGAGTAAAACGGTCCTGACCGAAGAACACGATGGGCTGCCCCCATCGGCCCGACCGGGTCGAACGCATCCACGAACTCATACGCTGGTTAACTAAACTGGGCCTAACACCTCGTGACCCTACCACAAGGCTGGACCACCACAACCGACCCACCACCATACATGCCGCGGGTTGACCCGCAACACGGCCTCAACCCGACCGACATTGCGCAAAACACTAGCTCCCCGAAGGAATAATTTCACAAATCATGTTACGAAAACCTAGCGGTCTTCCTAGCTCGACTACCTTCTTTCAAATCACGCTACTCAGGGACTTATCCCACGAACATAGCTCACGTGCACTATGCACTCCTATAAGGGTCAAACATAACACTACACCTTTACTCGAGATGGCCTTACCTCTAAGGTCTCTACGTATAACACTCTAAGGCTCACACCTTCTCTATCCCCCAAAATCTTACTCGGTTAACCCACCGTGATTTCTAATCACAACTAACACACTGCTATCAGAACATAGCACTTAAGGTATACCCTCTGGTAGCCAAATCCATAGCTAGTAACAGGGTCGCCTTCTTGCAATCTAAATTCTCTGTTCCTGGTCGTGGAACTGAAGGTTCATATATCATGGCCGCAGTAGGAACCGCCGCCGTGCTAAACTCAAGCAGCGACGTCGCAGTAAATCCCGAATGAAGCACTACCTAGGTAATGATTGGGCGTGCCCTCGTGACCCTCAGACTCAACTCGCAGCTCCTCGCCTTGCCCTCCCGGGCGGGTTGCCTACGCGGAGGCATAACGATAAGGAAAGAATTTCATCGTAGGTCCAACTTACAACACGCCTCTAAGGCACGATCTCGAGTGAGAAGAATAGAAACCAATCCTAAATATCCTATAGCCTCCCGATTATTGGTGTGGTGCAACACCCGATAATCAAGACTTCATCGATACGGTGCGTAGACACTTTCGAGGATTAATCGCTCGATACCACTTTTGTCACGACTCGGCCGTGACTGGTGCCTTACCCCGGGCACCCTAGTGACACAACATCAGAGTAATCAGCGGAACATAAAACAACAACATGAGATAACAGAAATATAAAACAATAATCTGTGAAAACTTGCCTTTCGGCATATAAATAACCATCAACTCTTTTACAAATGAACAGCTTAATCCTTTTTACCAACCCTGCCCACAACAGTACTACAGACCTCTAAGAATGATACGACCACAATGGCGGGACAGGGCCCCGCCAAACCCCTGAATGTAAACACTTACTACGACAGGGGACTATACCACTGATAAGCCTCCGGAGAAACGGAGCTTCCCAAACGCAATCGTGACCACGAGCTAGGATCAACGACTGGTGTACCTCAACCTGCGGCATGAACGCAGCCCCCCCGAAGGAGGTCAGTACAACAGGTACCGAGTATGTGAAACAAAAAAATAAATACTGTAAATGAAATCATAGTAGTCTATACAAAGCAGGAGACATGTATGATAACCAAACTACAGTTCACCATAAATAAGCAGTCGTGTCAAGTCAGGGACTCACGCCCTCAAAGTCATCACTCCAATATAACTATGGGTCTCAAGCCCATAACATCAATCATGCCCGTGGAATACCTTCCTCACTGCCGGCAGTCTATGATAGAAAAACACCAAGGAATACACATGAACACCAGGTCCCACCTGTGTCCAAATAAAACCGCATGGGGTACGAAGGCATAGCCGATTACTAACACCTACGCATTCAACAAGGTCATGAATCAGATTATAAGATCTGTCTGGCCATTACATGATCAAAGCCGCCACTTGCGCGATATCTAATGTGCGCGTCTAGTCCTCGAACTTCCCGCACTCGCATAGGCCAATCTCATCGCCGCATGAGGTATTCCGCATCGGTAGCTACTCCCGGCATCGCCCCGACTTTCGAGTCCGCACGGGCCAAGCGACCGCATGCCCATAAAGGACGACACTAACCTCGAACTCTCGTAGCTCGCGATAGGCCCCAGGACCCGCATGAGGTATTCTCGAATCACGGTCCTGCATCGCCGAGTCTACCCGCATCGGAGGCAGCTTAACCCCTAATCACCTCAAGAGATGAATGCCACAATACTATCATAACGACTGATAGTTAATAAGCACAATCAAGGGAACCCCTTTACACAAACATCACAAGATACTAACACACGTAGCATCCTAACACGTTTACTTATCAAAGCAACAAGAAAGTATTACAAGGCTATCACAAACCAATACAATCAAGTTATTCACACGAGGTACTTTCTACTAACAAGTTCGTATCTATCCCCAAAGTACTTCACACATTAAATCTAAGAAAAGATCATTTCTTTCACATAAGTCACGCAATACCCGTAGTATAAAATAGAGTGACTGTCCTTTTAAGAAAACCAAAACTCTTACCTTTGTAAAATCAAGTAACAACATTATTTTCCAAACGTCCAAGTTTGCCTAATTTCAAATGTTCACGTTTCTTATTTTAGAAAGGTTTCGTAGTTCATAGTCTTATTCATTTAAGAATATAATTCTCTTTTAAACAATCTGAGAAACATAAGTCTTATGTGAGTAGGATATTCTTGTTTATAACAATCTTAATACAGCAGCCATGATCTAGGAAATATCATTTTGTCTCATCTTAGCTTATGCAGATGGAAGTTTCTCCGGTTTTAATAATACTTAATTATTCAAAACATTTCCTTATTAACGCCGCGTTGGTTTGTCGATACACATTCGATTTCAAAATCAAGAAAGCATTCTTAAGCCGTTATACCTAACTTCCCATAAAGCTAGTATAACTCTTAAGTTTTCAAACACCAAGTATTACTTCTCCTTTCAAAATGATTCAAAAATCTTTGAAATACTTCAAGTTCTTTCTTATCATATAACAAGCCGCTTATAGTTCAAATCAGTTACCTTTTAAAACCACGTATCTTCTTACTAACATAAAGTCGTTATAACCAACTTCCCATAAAGCCGTTATAACACTTTATGTTTTAAACCACTCAAACACATTTAGCACACGTACGCTCACCGCACTACATAGTTCACACATATCATGCTAGAAAAGATAGGAAGAGGTTCACATACCGCGACGAGTATCGACTCATAGCAAAACGCTCCAAGTACTTCCAAACGTCGCTACTCCTTAAGCCACGTAGATCGCGCCACACGTAGTACATCAACCTATAAGGCCACAAGGCGCTTTATTAACATTTAGATCTCATCGTAGAACATTCTACCAAAATTCGAAGACCTCCCCGCAACAGCGTAAACCTCCTCCTCTATCGAGGCCGCTACCAAGCCAACCAGGGGGTTATACATCTAACCCTAACGGGTACAATTCTACTCACTGCACTACTACACAAGTCTCACTGATACACCTATGTAATTACAGCTTCTTCAGCTTAAGTCCAAGGACATTGCCACAAGCTATGTTCGCTTATAAATATATAGTATACTTCAACTATATATTCCTACAACATGTAATATCCAATTACAATAGGGACAAGATAATTACCTCGATAAGCCCATAATTATCCGAAAGTTAAATGTCGCTCCCGAGCAAGGTTTAGCTCCAACTCCGGCGCTCCAACCCGCTCCAAACCACCCTTAGAAGTTCTAACCAACTTCTACATAACACTCCAACTAACTATGGAGATTTTCCTTAGTGGTTTCGGTTTTGGATCGACGGAAAGTATAATAGTATATCCGGCTTTTCAGATAGGTATAACCTTAGAATACAACAAGGTATACTAAGGTAAATTTGGGCATTATAACAATACTTTTGAGAGTATTTCTACACCACACAAAAAAAGGGTATATACGAAACAACCTAAGCAGTGGGTATCCCACGGCTAGCACCTCAAAGGAGTGGAGGGCTCTCGGCCAGGGCCTTTCAAAGGGGAGAGGGGCTCTTGGGACGAGTCAACAAGAGGGAGAGGAGGGATTTCACACTTAGAAACATTTAGGAATGGATGAAGAATTCATCAAAGGGAGAGGGTATTTATAAGACAAGCCAAGGCCAACCAATGGCCAAGATTGAGCCAAGTGTTACACAAGTGTAGGGCCAAGATATGCCCAAGTGCCCCTAGTCCCTACTCCAAAACCTCACAAATATCTACCAAAATATCTACCACTGACACCCCCAAATCGTCCCACGTGTCGCCCACCTTGCCACCAACGAGGTGCAAGTGCCGCCCTCTCGTTGGTCCAAAATGTTCCGCCTCTCGGAAAAATCCGCAAAAATGAGAAAAGACATAGCCGGAATTTTCCCTTCGCAAGTGATGTCAAACGTTTCGTCGAAATACGACTCTAACCGGGTGTTGTGCACAAATTCCATTCGGCCAGTTACCAAAGGCGGGGGTGACACGTGGCACCCGCCTATTGGCCCAAAATAAAACATATTCCTAAAATATACATAATGTCCAAAATCTCGAAAACAAAGTGGGCCCCACAAAACCGTAAATTTCTCCCGTGGGCCCCACGTGACCATTTTCGAAAATAAAATTCCATAATTCTCTAATATTCCAGGAAGTCCGAATACCAAATCTGGGAATCCAATTCCCATTAACTAACCTTTTTCCTTCACAAAAACCGGAAACTTTTCCGTGGAAAAATCGCCTCTTTCTTCCTTTCCAATCTTTCTGTCGTATTCTCGTACGTACGTCCTCGCATACATACCCTGGGACTACGGGGTATAACAAACATGGCCCCAACCCGACCCACTTAACGCATCACGCTCTTGTTCCCCGATCCGGAACAATCTTACCTCTACAGGTCATGAAAGCTACCACTTCCATTTCACACTACCCAGGGACTTATCACACAATACATTCTAGGCATAAAATGCACTCCGACAAGGATCACTTGCAAAAACTTGTACTCAAGACGGCCTTACATCTAAGGTCTCAACTGTAATATTCTAAGGTTCATCATTTTCTCACCCTGCACTTACCCTTTTCACTAACTGTGTTTCTAAATCACATTTTAGCACAAAGCTATCCGAACATAACACTTAACACATTATCATAACATCAATACATACAAGTCTCTAGAGGGTTAAGGATATACCTGAAAATAGGCGGTTCAAAGGACCGCTAAAACTGGGAACTTCCACCGCGACCTCTATCGTGGCCCGCCGGTGTATGAACATCCTGCTCATGGAAGGTGAAGAACCATGCCCGATCCCGTAGTCTGTGCTATCCTACCAGTGCTACCCCTGGTCGGACAGTTTCTCCCAAAATGGCCCTGCTGGCCGCATGTAAAACAAACTCCCGGACTAGCACGACACTCCCACCGCGAGTCTACCACAATGTCAACGAGGTAGGGGTGGCTTCACCGCTAACACCCCGCTCTCCCGAAAAATCTGAACCTCGAGCCCGACTGCTCCCGAATACTGGATGCCTTGAAGATTGTGGAGGACCACTCAGATCGGCGGAGGCGCATAACTAGTTCTGGCCGAGGCGGTCCGCCTCGAAAGTCACTAAAGGACCTTGCGTTCTTGCCTCTTCGCTGACCTTGGTCATTCCGTCGATTTCTCCGCCTCACCTCCAAGTGCATAAGCTCGCGTGCAATGTCCATGCCCTGAAGAGCTACACCAACAACTCTCGCTAGGTAATCATCGAGCCCCGTAACATATCGGTGCACTCGATCTTCCATACTAGCTACTAACGCGGGACGTCACGCCAATGAGTCGAACTCACATTGTACTCCCGAACCGCACGCCTGCTCGCCGCAACACCAAAAATCACGGCCGAGCCCTCTCATCTGGGAGGCAAGAAATGTGCAAGAAATGCCTCGAGAACTCGTCCCATATACCGAAGTGCGCTTCTCCGGGACAGCTCACGAATCAAACGATCGCGGTATCACGCGGCCGATGCGAACCTAGGACCACCGACTCGGTCTCCGATGCTTGATCACTCTACGATCCGTCAGAATCGGATGAACTCCTGCGGATCATCCTCGTGCCTCGACCAGTAAAACTATGGCGGCTTACAACTCGGAAAATCCGTAGCCTCGAACTATCGACCGGGGTGAACCATCGGTGCTCGAATGGGCTGCTGCGTTTAGCCTATCCTCAAGTTCGCCACAACCTCGCCATTAATCGTGCCTCCTTGTAACTCATCTCCTCTCGCTTCCAAATGCGAATCGAGGCTCAGTATCGTGGTCTCGCCATTTTACTCGCAGCCTCCTCTCACGCTTTGCCCTTCGCCCGGGCGGGTTGCCTTACGCGAGGCATAATCGTAAAAACGGCACGCCGAGGGTCCAACTTATCACACAGCTCTAAGGCACGATCTCAGAATGAGAAGAATAGAAACCAATCCTAAACGTCCTGCAGCCTCCTGATTATAGATGTGGTGCACAACACATCGATAATCAAGACTCTACTAGACACGGTCTGTAGACACTTTCCGAGGACTAACTGCTCTGATACCACTTTTGTCACGACCCGAACCCGGGCCCGTGACTGGTGCCTTACCCCGGGCACCCTAGTGATACAACATCAGAGAAAAACCAGCGGAAATAAAAACTTAAACATTTAAATAGACATGGATCAAGATAAAGAAAATAGGCCAACCAAAATGGTTGCCTTTCAACATATATATATAGACATTTGAACAGTTACAATCCTTACAACCCTGCCCACAACAGTGCTACAGACCTCTAAGATTTATACAACAACTATGACGGGACAGGGCCCCGCCATACCCCTGAATGCACAAGAACCTACAGACTCAGGGTAACATACCAAAGATAAGCCTCCGAAGGAACGGAGCTTCCCAATACGCTGAAATGAGATCCTAAACGCGGGGATCGACAGCCGATGTACTTCTACCTGCGGCATGAACGCAGCCCCCCGAAGGAGGTCAGTACAACAGGTACCAAGTATGTGAAACTGTAAAATACTGTAAATGAAATCATAGCAGTCTATATAAAGCAGGAGACATGTATGATAACCAAACTACAATACACAACATATAAACAAATATATCAAGTCGTGACTCACGCTCCAAATCATCACTCGTGCGTGGAATTCCTTCTCACCGCGGCATTTATGATATGATAGCAACAAGACAAAGAATCCAAATGGGAGCATACACGTGTGCTCGCGTCGTGTCGATATGTCCAAAGGGAAACACTAAGACAACATTCCAAATGGAAGCATACCCGCGCTACGATCGTGTCGATGTCCAAAGGAAACAATAAGACAACATTCCAAATTGAAGCATACCCGCGCTACGATCGTCGGTCAAGATGTCCAAAAAGGAAACAACAAGGCGGCAATCAAAATGGAAGCATACCCGTGCGCTACACATTGTGTCAGTATGTCCAAAGGGAAACAATAAGACAACATTCCAAATGGAAGCATACCCGTGCGCTACGCATCGTGTCAGTATGTCCAAAAAGGAAACAACAAGGTGGCAATCAAAATGGAAGCATACCCGTGCGCTACGCATCGTGTCAGTATGTCCAAAGCGTTTAGCAAAAGTAGCACTATCAGCGAACGCACTGCGGAATTTCTCCGCCATCGCCGCACGTCCAAGTAAGTTCTCAACAAGTCAACCGACCGTCCATCGAGAGACGCGGTAGTATAGAAACACAATTTTTGCACAACAAGGGCTATCACAACAAGCATAGGCAAGTTTCACACAACTCAAAGTACTTTCATTTTATGCCAAAGTCCGGGTTTTAACCCTAAAATACTACGTACGTTAAATTCCTTTTAAAGAGATTCATTCCTTTTATAAAAGTCACCCGATACCCGTAGTATAAAAATAGAGTGACTTACATCTTTTAAGTAAACCAAAACAACTTCCATACTTTCCTTTTTAAAACCAATTAAGGCAATACCATGCCTTCTTTTTAGACCAAAACACTTCTCTTTTTAAAGTCCAGTTACCACATTAAAACCAATGATAAAACCCTTCTTTTGTTTTCATAAAGTAGTTATAACCAACTTCCCATAAAGCTTGTTATAACACTTTATGTTTTAAACCATTTTAAGACAACACAATGCCCTTCTTTTCCCTAAAGTTCTAGTTTGCCTAATTTCAATTACGCAAGTCTCTTTTTTAGAAAAGTTTCCTAGTTCAATGTCTTAATCTCTTTAAAACAATTGAGTAACATATGCCATAGGCGAGTAGGTTATTCTTGTTCATAATCAATCTTATTAAGCAGCCATGATCTAGAAAATGTAATATCATTTTGTCTCATCTTAGCTTCTATGCAGATGGAGGTTTCTACAGATTTTAATAATACTTCATTATTCAATACATTTTCCTTTATTAACGCTGCAATGGTTTGTCGATACACATTCTGATTTTCGAAATCAGTAAAACATTATTCCTTTTAAAAACCACGTACTCATTACTCACGAATGAGGTTTCACATTGTTAACAAACTTCATATCAAAACAATTAAGTCAAGTCTCTTATCTTTTCAGATTAAGTCTCTTAACTTCTAAAAATCAGTAAACCATTCTTTTTATCTCTCTTAAGACGTTATACCTAACCTCCCATAAAGCTAGTATAACTCTTTATGTTTTCAAAACCAAGTATTACTCTTCTTTCAAAAAGGTTCCTTAATTCTTTTGAAATACTTTAAGACTCTTTATTATTCAGGCTTAAGTCAAAAGACATTGCCGTAACGCTACATTCAGTTAATACACGTACGTCTACCGTACTATATCTATATTCCTTTTAAAATATTTCAAGGTTCTTATTATTCAGGCTTAAGTCAAAAGACATTGCCGTACAATTATATTCAGTTAGCACACGTACATCTACCATATAATATATACATATTATTCAGGCTTAAGTCAAAAGACATTGCCACACGTACGTCTACCGTACTATATGTATTCTTTTAAAATACTTCATGCTCAAGAGTATAGGAAGAATCACATACCTCGCGACGATTATCGACTATAAGCAAAACGCTCCACGGCTATAACCCGGCTAGCCTTGTCCACCTTCTAAGTAGCACATGCTACTTGCAAAACATTCAACCAATAAAGGTTATCACCATCAGAATACAAATTCTATGTAAGTACGCTTTAATCTTCTACTTATATTCTTCGAAGTGATTTGATTCAATCCTTTCTCGTAATATCCTTCTATTACGCTTCAATTCTCTTCTATGAATCTTATATTCATTTCTATACTACTACAGTATGTAATTTCCAATTACACTAGAAGGACAGTAGTATTTACCTCGATGAGCCCAAAATTATCCAAGTATAAAGTCGCTCCTGAGCAACGTTAAGCTCCTACTCCGAGTGCTCCAACCCGCTCCAATCAAACCTTAGAAGTTCTACGCAACTTCTACTTAACACTTCAACCGACTATGAAGGTTTTCCTTAGGGTTTCGTTTAGTGGCTAAAGAAAGTATATAGTATTTTCTGGGCTTTTGTATAAGTGTAACCTTGGGAATACTACAAGGTATTTGGCCAAGGTATTTGGGCATTATAACAATACTAGGAGAGTATTTCTATACCACAACAAGGGGTATTATACGAAAACAACTAGGCTAGGGGTACCTCTGGCCAGCACCACAAAGGGGAGGAGGCTCTCGCCAAGGCTCACTCAAGGGGGAAGACTCTTTGGACGAGAACACTCAAGAGGGAGGGAGCATTTAGAGACTTAGAAAGATTGCTCAAGTTTTGGATGAAGAAAGTCTTCAACTTAGAGGGGTATTTATAGGCTAACCAAAGGCCAACCAATGGCCAAGATGAAGACAAGTGTGGTGCAAGTGTAGGGCTAGATTTTAACCATGTGGACCTTATCCATCTACCACACAACTTGCACAAAATATCCTACCTACTCCCTTGACCCCAAATCGTCCAAACCGCCCACACTAGCTTCCAATGTGAGGGTGACACATGTCACCCTCCCGTTGGTCCAAAATGTTTCGTCTCTCGGAAAAATCCGCAAGAATTAAAAATGACATAGCCGTATTTTTCCCTTCGTAAGTTTAGTAAAACATTTCGTCGAAAAACGACTCCTTTCGGCACTTGTGCCCAAATTTCGAACCTAGCCAAACTTTAAGGCTCAAATTATATACGTACGCCCTCACGTACATACTCCGGAAATACGGGGTATAACATTCACACACCTATTTCTCATGTAAAAACAGTCCACAATCTCGGAAAAACAGTCCACAATCCAACAATAACGAGGGTAAAATGTGAGGCCTTTCAACACATTTCTATACCCATATTCCTTTAGGACTTACATTTGATTTTCCCACATTTAAACATGCATATAGGTGGCTGAATTTCCAGCATTATACGCCACAAAACAGTCCCTTAAAACTGCATAACAATATCCAACAGTTTTATACAAGTCTCGGCCAAACAACTACAACCAAAGCCCTTTTCAATAATCCTTTATATTCCAATTCAAGTATCAACACTTTAATATAAACCATATTAACTTATCAACAACAAGATTCCTTCATTTTAACATGCAAGTACAAGGGGAATGATACACTTTTAGGAGTTAGAGAGAAGTTTCTCTCACTAAGCGAAAACGCTCTCAACGTTTTCCTTGGTTGCTCCTTTCGGTTTGTCCGTCTCTTTCTATAATTCACCATTGTTTTTTCACTAATCGAAGCTTAATGTTCATGACATGAAAAAGACAAAGCGTTATACTCGCTCTAGCAATGATTCCGGAGGTTCCGGAGGATCTATGAAGTCTAAATCCAAGAAAAAGAAAAAGAGCGGTGGAAGCCCAACCATAGTTAAGGAAAACTTAATTCCGGCAATTTCGGATCCCACGGTGTTAGTGCACGTTCCGCCTGATTTGCGCATTCCACTTGAGCATGTGGTAGATGATTTTATGCTGCAAAGGATACATGAATGGGGAAAAAGTATAGAAGTCGAGAGCTTGGATATAAGTAAGTTCGAAGGTGGAAAGTTTCATGTTCCTTTAGACATCAATCCGGGAATAACTTCTCCAAATACTACTCCAGAAGTGGCTACAATGGATGCTTGTAACACTGTCCACAAGCCTATTAGAATAGACTCTTCCGAATATCCCGGCAATGGTATGGAAATTCGGATAGCTAAAGACACTCCTTTCTCTCCTAGGGATGGCGATTCTATCACGGGTCAATTGGTAAGCTTCGGGACCATAACGGAAGAACAGGGAAATCACGGTACTAATATGTTACACCCCGTAAGTCCAGGACATGTATACGAGATTGTACGTAAGGAATCAAGGCTTGAAAATTGGTACGAAAGGAAGAATTGTTTTTCCGACGGAAAATCTCCGAATGTCGGAAAGGAAAAATGTTCGTTGATGAGAATTGGATTCTCAAAATGCATTATTTGAAGAGTATGGAACTTATTAATATTATGGAAATTTATTTTTACGGATTTGGTCATGTGGGGCCCGCCCGAGGAATTTTACGTTTTGTGGGGCCACGAGGGTTACGGAATTTTATGGACGAATGGGAGGGCGACATGTGGCACCCCCCACAATGGTCTTGTACGAAATTAATGCTAGGGTAAAATGGTCATTGACCATCAAGGAAGATAAGTCTTCAAAGCTTGAGTTTATTGACTAGTCAACTTGTCCACTTGGCCAATTAATTAATTGTTCTTCATCCTAGCCACACATTTGTGATTATCTTGACCCTCCATTGTGTTATATATACACTACACTAGTGCAAGACTAGTCTTCAACACTTAGAAAATTTCACAACAATTGTTGTCCACATTTGAGCTCTCGGCTTTGGCTATATTTCAACACAAAATTTTTGTAGTTTTGATCCATTATTCACAAGACTTTAACCCAATGTCCCTAAGGGTATTGTAAGGATATCTCAATAGAAAGATTTCGGAAAAATGGCGTTTTCACGTTAGTCGTAAGGCGAAAACCTAAGGCATTTTCATAGGTTTTGATTGGAAATGGAAGAGAAGTTGGTTGTGAACTTCTAAAGGCTTCAAATAGCGGATTGGAGCATAAAGTAAAGGAGCTAAGAAATTCTAAGGAGCGACTTTGAATTTTGGATTTATAAGGGCTTGTAAAGGTAACAATTCTTGTCGTTTTAGCAATTAAAGATTACTTATTGTTGTAGCTATGGATATTAGCAAACATGAAGTATATAGTATGAAGTATGATAAGTGTATTGGCTATTGGAACCATAATCCGAAAACTAGCATGTTTAGCCTTGAGATTACAATTCAATTTAATTATTGTATAAGTCGTCACATGTTATATAAAGAAGAAATTGTAGTTGTTGAAGTTGTCTATGACTATATAACATGTTAGACCTAAGAACTTGGATTGAAAAAAAAAAGAATTGGAAAGGACTTGTGTTGTTGTATGTAGTAGCCGAGAATGGCATTGGTTATTGATCTACTTAGTATGAATTGTGGGGCGGAATTTTACACGTATTGTAAGGCGTGTAATCCCCTTTGGTTGGTTGTTGTATTGAGCCTTAAATGTGTCGTGTTTGGTTATTGAATTCGGCCTTGAAAAAGGTGGCAAAGTATGTAGAAACAAAGGAGGTGCTGCCCGATTTTCCGTAGATTAAGAGAGCGAATACTTAGTATTATTCTACGTTTGAAGCTAGAGGTTAATGGACGTATTATGACCATTATAGGTTGAAGTACTACGAGTAGCGTATTCTACTTGAATGGGTGGAAAAGCTAGCAAGGATAAAGTACTTGGGAGCATTTTGCAACTTGTCGCTAGTCGTCCCGAGGTATGTGAACCTCTCCTTTCTTTGGCATGATCCTACGTATGAAATAGCCATGTGATAGTATTTCATGATTCTTTCTACTTTTAGGAGTTAAGAAGTGTCCAAGTTGTTGATTCTAAGTTAGAAATATGTCTAAAATTATCCTAAGTCCTTACCAAGTCTTATGGGAGATGTTGGTAAGAATGGTTAGGAAGTTATGAGATTTGATTTAAAGCTTTGTGTCTTGTTTTATTTGAAGTAAGTAAGTTGGATTTATATGTGAAAAGGAGGTTGATTTTAAAAGTGGAAGTTATATGATTTTAAAGAGAAGAAGCTACTTGGTTTTGGAAGTGTATGAAACTTTATTTTTCAAGATTATGGAACTTGATTTCTAAAGTGTAGATGACATGATTTTATGAGTATAAGTAAATGGACGTTAAAGAATGTATGTTATGAAGTTTTAAGACTATGAACTTTGATTTTCTTTAAAGGATTATGAAACTTTATTTTTCAAGTATGGGACTTGATTTCTGAAGTATAAGCGACATGATTTTAAAGAGTGTATGCTACGAGGTGTTAAGACTATAAGCCTTGATTTTATGAGTGGAAATGACTAAACTTTAAAAAGTATGGCTTCTTAATTTATTTCAAAAGTTAAGAAGATAGTTTCCAAAAGAGTGTGTGACTTGAGCTTTAAAAAGAAAGGAGTTCTATGATTCTTTTTAAATATGAATGCACGTAGTATTTTTGGGTCTAGTTTCCCTAATGTTGTAAGAATAAAAGTGCCTTAAGTTCTCAAAAATGGAAGGTTGTCATAATAGCTTTATGAAAAGTTGTTATAACGACTTAAGAATAAGTAAAAATACGGTTTAAAATGTTATGTAAGGAACATCACACCGAGCCTACAAATAGGCCGGATTATGTTATGAAATACACCGAGCCTACAAATAGGCCGGATTATGTTATGAGATACACCGAGCCTACACATAGGCCGGATTACGCCATATTACCCCGAGCCTACACACAGGCCGGGTTACGTCATCTTATACCGAGCTCCACAGGCGGGCCGGATTATGCTACATGATTCCATAGTACACCGAGCTCCACAGGCGGGCCAGATTATGCTACATCATTCCACAGTACACCGAGCTCCACAGCGGGCGAATTATGCTACATGATTCCACAAAGACTCCGGCAGCGGGCGGATTATGCTACATGATTCCACAAGACACCGAGCTCCACAGCGGGCGGATTATGCTACATGATTCCAAGATATCGAGCCCCACAGCGGGCGGATTATGTCACATGACTCATGATAACCGTGTAAGGCAAATGGGCGGACACGTTATCACGTATGGATAATCAAAGTAAGCTCCCAAATAAGAAGTCCCTCTATAAAGGGCCGGATTATGTTATGTAAGATATGTAAGTTATGTGGAAAAACTTGATTAAATCCTGAAAGTAAGTACGTAAGAATATGATGTTAATTCTCATTGAAAGAAGGAAAAGAACGATTAATATACGATTGATTTCAGGAGTTAAAATGGCATGGTAGGATCTGGTATTTCATTTTTATACTTGCCCCTGTCATTTCTTTTATACAGTTATGATTTGGTTACTGTACCTTGTTTCGGTTCCATACTCGATACTTGTTGTACTGACCCCCTTCGGGGGGCTGCGTTCATGCCCGCAGGTGTTAGGTACACAGGTTGGTGATCTGCTCGATTTTTGGCAGAAGCTCCATTCACCTAAGCTTATCTTTTAGGTACGGTTTCCGATATTGTAGATTATGTACATTCGTGGTATGGTGGGGCCCCTGTCGCCACGCTTGTAATTATTAAGTGCAGTAGTCACGCCTTGTGGGTCAGTTTGTAAAAAAAAAAAGGGATGTAACTGCGGTTGTTTATGTATATGTATATGTGTCCAGAGAGGTAGCCTTATCGGCTAACCTGTTGTTTAAATTCTCGTTGTTTTATTTTATAAGTTTCATGTATGTTCCGCTGATTATCTCTGATGTATACCTGTAAGGGTGCCCAGGTAGGGCACCAGTCGCGGGCCCGGGGTCGAGTCGTGACAAAAGTGGTATCAGAGCAGTTAGTCCTCGGAAAGTGTCTACAGACCGTGTCTAGTAGAGTCTTGATTATCGGTGTGTTGTGCACCACATCTATAATCAGGAGGCTGCAGGACATTTAGGATTGGTTTCCATTCTTCTCTCTCTGAGATCGTGCAGTAGAGCTGTTTTAGTAGGTTGAATCCCTTCTGACCTATTCTTATGTATATGAATCAGCTATGCCTCAACGGAAGGCGACCAGGGCCCAGAAGGGCAAGGCAGCAGCAGGAGCTGCCAGTGGTGCGCAGAGGGTTACTAGGACTCAGGCCCAGACTATGCCTGAGGTTGTGGTCCAGGCGGCTAGTTCAGTTACGCCGGCAGTATTAGAGGAGCAGAGAGCAGCCGCAGCTCCAGGGGTTCCGATACCTGAGCCTCTAGTCCCTCAGCCAGGGGCGGAGTATAGAGATTATGGAGAGCAGATCAGGTTATTGACTAGCATAGTGGTAGGGAAGCGCCGAAAGGAGCAGTTAGCTAACCCTAGAGCCGACAGTTTGAGGATTCGGGATTTTCTGGGTTGTAGTCCACCCGAGTTCTATGGTTCAAGATCTGAGGAGGATCCTCAGGAGTTTATTCGGCAGATACCGCAGACTATGCAGGTGCTTAGTGTCACGCCCCGAACCCCGGGCCCGTGACTGGTGCCCTACCTGGGCACCCTTCTACCTTAACAACTAAGTAAATCGCGGAAATTAAATAACACCTCATTTTTTTTTCAAAACCAACATACGCATAAGTGGCAAAGCCGACAAGGTGCCCATAATATACATAATAAAAAGACACTACACTCTACATGAGTCCAATCCACATATGAATACAGACTCTAAGAGTTATACTGAACTATGACGGGACAAGGCACCGCATCTACAATCGCATAAAAGCTCAGACAAGGAACTATACCAAAATGATAAACTCACGAACAAAGGGAGCTATCCAAAACTCGAGCGGTCCTACACTGCAGATCACCAAATCTGCATACCTAAACTCGCGGCATGAACGCGGTCCCGAGGAGGTCAAGACGAAGAATGTACCAAGTATGTGAAGCGATAAAATGCGTAATGAAATCATAACAGTCTAAACAAAACAGGAGACATGTATGATAGCCAACCTACAGTACACAATACATAAGCAGTCATATCAAGTCAGGGACGTATGCCCTCAAAGTCATTACTAAAATAATCATGGGTCTCACGCCCATAATATCAATCATGCCCGTGAAATCCTTCCTCACTGCCGGCAGTCCATGATATAATATAACACCAATAGGCATACATGAACACCAAGTCCCACCTGTGTCCTAAAAACTCTACGGGCCAAGTAAGAAAACGAACCACCAGATCCAGCCTGCATCATAAAACTGACGGGGGCAAGTACGAAAGACAACTACCAGATCCATCCTGCGTCATCAACTGACGGGGGCAAGTACGAAAGCTAACTACCAGATCCAGCCTGCGTCACGAGATATGATCGGGGCAAGTGCGAAAGCTATCTACCGTACCAAGCGTAATAGGCGGCGAGGGCACGAAAGCCAACTACGAGATCCACTGCGTCAACAATCGACGGCGTACGAAGCTAACTACGGATCCACTGCGTAAAGCTAAAGCTATGGAGGGCAATCCATCCATGGAATAAAATATCCCACGTGGTCGCGTGCCTGTAATCCCACATCGTATAAGCATGACCATGGGGTAATACAAACAAATCCGGGAATCTAACCCGCCTCCTGGTCACATGCCCCGGAATCCCACATCGTATAAGCATGTCCAAGGAGTAACACAAATAATGGAAGCATACCCGTGGAATCTCACATCACTGTCGGTACGTCCAAGTAAACTTACAACAAGACAGCCGACCCTCCAACCGAGAGTCGCGGCAATGTAATAAAACATAATACTTGCACTCAAAAGCTATCACCAGCACACATAGGCAAGTTCATAAAATCTTTAGACTTTCATTTTGTAAATTCAAGGCACTTATAGAATAATTCTCAATTAAACAAGCCAAAGTACTTATCAAGGCACACATAGAATAATTCTCAATTAAACAAGCCAAAGTACTACGTACGTACATTCTTTTCAAAAGACTCATTTTTATGTAAAACCCCAAGATACTAACACCCGTAGTATCAAGGTGTGTCTATTTTTCAAAGTAAGTTACTACACTTTTAGAAACTCCTTTCAAAGCTTGAAACCAAGTAACTTCAAATTTTCACAATCTAGGCAACTTATGCCCATTAATCAAAATAGACAACTTTCTAAACCTTCCATAAAGCCGTTATAACCAACTTCCCATAAAGCCGTTATAACCCTTTATGGTTTTTAGACAAATTCATTCTTTTTATAACCAAGAGACT
The DNA here is from genome assembly GCA_029844215.1 of Przewalskia tangutica. NCBI lineage: Eukaryota > Viridiplantae > Streptophyta > Magnoliopsida > Solanales > Solanaceae > Przewalskia > Przewalskia tangutica. Next base: position 75,557,016 of record CM056720.1, on the reverse strand, counting down.
TATACTTAAAACCAAGTATCACAAACTTTCAAATCAAGTTTCTTAACTTTCAAAATACTTCAAGTCTCTTAATATTTAGAAAACAAGTTTCTTCTACTTTTAAACCTCAAGTAACTCACACCTTTAAAACAAGTTACTTCTCTTAAATCATGTCATTTCTCCTCTTTTAAATCAAATAAGTAAATCACTCCTTTGACTCCCCTAAAGTCATTATAATGACCTTTAGGTTTTGGAACTAAGGCACTAGCCAAAAGGTTTGGAAACCACTTCCTTTTCAAGACTCTATGTACTTTAAGTAAAATACTTTCACTTATAAGAATCCAAACTTCACTAAGGAAATGGATTATACAACTTACAATTTAAACATCAAAGTACAATCAAGGAAGTACATAGAACAAATTCTATTTTAGGCAATCCAAATACAACCAATGAATGGATTATTTAAGGAGTAGGACATACTTTCTTTATCTTAAGGAATCATGCTAGAAGAGGAGATAGTTCACATACCTTTTCGGCTAAATCCACAAGCTAAGCTGAATACGCCGTACGTAGAATTGTCAACCTAAAATGGTCACAACATGACTATCAATTTCTAGTTTCTAACGTAGAGTAATACTAAGTATACGGTCTCTTATTCTATGGAAAATCGGGCAACACTTCCTTTGTTTCTACATACTTTGCCACCTTTTTCAAGGCCGAATTCAATAACCAACACGCCACATTTAAGGCTCAATACAACAACCAACCAAAGGGGATTACACGCCTTACAATACGTGTAAAATTCCGCCCCACAATTCATACCAAGTAGTTTAATACTCCAAAAGCCATTTCTCGGCTAACCTTATACAACAACACAAGTCCTTTCCAATCCTTTTCCAATTCCAAGTTCTAAGGTCTAACATGTTATATAGTCATAAACAACTTCAACAACTACAATTTCCTTCTTTATACAACATGCGACGACTTAAACTAATAATCAACTTGAATTGTAATCTTAAGGCTAAATATGCTAGTTTTCGGATTAGGGTTCCAATAGCCAATACACTTATCAAACTTCATAATAAATAACTCATGCTTTCTAATATCCATATCTACAACAATAAGTAAACTTTAATTTCTAAAACGACAAGAATTATACCTTTACAAGCCCTTAAAATTTCCAAGATTCAAAGTCGCTCCTTAGCAATTCTTAGCTCCTTTCCTTTACGCTCCAATCCGCTATTTGAAGCCGCTAGAAGTTCACAACCAACTTCTCTTCCATTTCCAATCCAAAACTAGGAAAACTACTTAGGTTTTCGCCTTGCGACTAACGTGAAAACGCCGTTTTTCCGAGATCTTTCTATTGAGATATCCTTACAATACCCTTAGGGACCTTGGGTTTAAGTCTTGTAAATAATGGATCAAAACTACAAATTTTTCTTGTGTGAAATACCTTGAACCCGAGAGTTATGTTGAAGAACAACAATGTGTGAAATTTTTCTAAGTGTTTCAAGAGCTTGTCTTGCACTAGTGTAGTATATAAAACACATTGGAGGGCTTAGATTAAAACACTTGTGGGCTAGGATGAAGGACAATTAATGTTAAGCCAAGTGGACAAGTTGACAAGTCAACAATCTCAAGCTAGCAAGACTTATCTTCCTTGATGGTCAATGACCATTTTACCCTTACTAAAATTCGTCCAAGACCATATGTGGGGGTGCCACGTGTCGCCCTCTCATTCGTCCATAAAATTCCGTAACCCTCGTGGGCCCCACAAAAAAGTAAAATTTCCTCGGGTGGGCCCCACATGACCAAATCCGTAAAAATAAATTTCCAAAATGTTAATAAGTTCCATACTCTTCAAATAATGCATTTTGAGAATCCAATTCTCAACAACGAACATTTTTCCTTTCCGACGTTCGGAAGATTTTCCGTCGGAACAACAATTCTTCCTTTCGTACCAATTTCCAAGTCTTGTTTCCTTACGTACATTCTCTTATACATGTCCTGGACTTACGGGGTGTAACATTCTTCCTCCCTTAGAAACATTCGTCCCCGAATGTTCTTAGTCGGTTGCCAAGCTATACAAACTCTCTATACTATGCCTAACAATCAATACTGCACAAGACCAACGATGCCACACATGGCCACCACAAATCATACGTAAACATATCAATGGACCTTCCGTCCGTGGTCCCTCCTCACAAAACTCGAAGGTTACAGTCTTCTAAAACACGGGATCCTTAGAGGTTCCTTTCTTTTCTTACTTGTCATTCTTTCTCGTACCTCTAAATTTATTTGAGCATACATACAAAATATCAATATTGTTTCTGTTCCCCAATCCTTGAAGTTACTATCCAAACTTGGCCATTATGCTACTTGCATTCCCGTTAAGGCTCTTCTCGGTCCTTACGACCTAGTTCCGGTGGAACGCATCCACGAACTCGTACAACGATTAACTAAACTTGGGCCTTGCATCCTCGGGACCCTATCACATAACAGGACCATTTCTAACTGACATCACCCCATTCCATACTATCGGCTGACTCGAAATGAGTCCATAACCCGACTCATCGTCACACTTAACTTCTCATTCTTAGTCTGAAATAAATCTCTCTCTTATCTCAAGGTACTTCTTACCCTATCCCCCTATTCACTAGAGGTTCTTCACATAAGCCAAAGTATTTCTACTGTACATTCTTCCCTATCGGTCTTACACTGTTATGTGGAAATTTCAACTTGTGAACTCTACACAACTATAGTCTCAGTTCACTTACCATTCTTGTCAACATTCTTAACTTTCCACTTTACTAATCAAAGTATTCCTACCTCTGGGGGTACTATCACTTACAACTGCTATCTTGGTCAATAACATAACTTCTTCCCTCATGACCCTATAGTCTTCTCCAACTGAGAAACTGGAGGCTCTGGTGCTGGGGCCTCAAAACGTGGCGCAGAAGAACTCGCCGACTGCGGCACAACATCCGGTATACCCTGGGCATAAGCCCTATCAACTCTCTGAGTATGACTGGTAGCTCCTGCTACTCCTTTGCCCTTCTGGGCGGCTGTTGCCCTTCTTGGAGGCATAGATGTACACAAAAATACGTCATAGAGGAATTATCTTACTAACACAGCTCTATGGCACGATCTCAGAGTGAGAAGAATAGAAACCAACTCCTAAATGTCCTGTAGCCTCCTGTTTATGGGTGTGGCGCGCAACACACCGATAATCAAGACTCTACTAGACACGGTCTGTAGACATTCCGAGGACTGACTGCTCTGATACCACTCTGTCACACCCCGAACCCCGGGCCCGTGACTGGTGCCCTACCTGGGCACCCTTCTACCTTAACAACTAAGTAAACTGCGGAAATTAAATAACACCTCATTTTTTTTTCAAAACCAACATACGTACAAGGGAAAAGCCGACAAGGCTGCCATAATATACATAATCAAAAGACACTACACTGTACATGAGTCCAATCCCACATATGAATACAGACCTCTAAGAGTTATACTGAACTATGACGGGACAAGGCCCCGCCGTACACATAACTGTACAAAAGCTCAGATTTAAGCGAACTATACCAAAATGATAAACTCCTGAACAAAGGGAGCTATCCAAAAACTCTGAGCAGGGTCCTACACCTGCAGATCACCAAACTGCGTACCTAAACCTGCGACATGAACGCAGCCCCCCGAAGGAGGTCAGTACGAAGAATGTACCAAGTATGTGAAACAGTAAGCACTGTAATGAAATCATAACAGTCTAAACAAAATAGGAGACATGTATGATAGCCAACCTACAGTACACAATACATAAGCAGTCATATCAAGTCAGGGACGCATGCCCTCAAAGTCATTACTAAAAATAACCATGGGTCTCACGCCCATAATATCAATCATGCCCGTGGAATCCTTCCTCACTGCCGGCAGTCCATGATATAATATAACACCAATAGGCATACATGAACACCAAGTCCCACCTGTGTCCTAAAATCGCATGCGGGCAGTAGGAAAACGAACCACGAGATCCACTGCATCATAAAGCGGCGGGGCAAGTACGAAATCCAACTACCAGATCCAGCCTGCGTCATCAACTGACGGGGGCAAGTACGAAAGCTAACTACCAGATCCAGCCTGCGTCACGAGATATGACCGGGGCAAGTGCGAAATGTCACGACCCATTCCGGGGCCCGTGACTGGTGTCTTACTCGGGCACCCACGTAGACATACATCAGAGTAATCCGCGGAATATAAAACAAGACATGAAATAATATGAAGTGAGAAACAGTTTAACTGAGAAAAGTTGCCCTTCGGCATATATATAATAAACTTGAGCGATTCGTCCCTTTTACAAACTACGCCTGTGATTACTACAGACCTCTAAGAGTTTTATAATAACAATGACGGGACAGGGCCCCGCCATACCCCTGAATGTAAGTACCTACAATGACATGGGACTATACCAAAGATAAGCCTCCGGAGAAACGGAGCTTCCCAAACGTTGAGCGTGATCCTATGGCGAGGATCGACGGCGGTGTACCTCTACCGCGGCATGAACGGCCCGAAGGAGGTCGATCTAACAGTACCAAGTATGTGGCCCGAAAATCGTAAATAAAATCATAGTAGTCTATATAAAGCGGGAGACATGTATGATAACCAAACTACGATTCACAATAAATAAGCGATCAAGTCGTGGACTCACACCTCAAAGTCATCACTCAAATATAGCTATGGGTCTCACGCCACAACATCAATCATGTCCGTGGAACACCTTCCGCCAGCTGCCGATCACATGATATAAAAGCACCAAGGAATACACATGAACACCAGGTCCCACTGTGTTATAATAAAACCATACGGGGTAAGTCTGAAGGCTTAGCGACTACTAAAACCAGCGGTAACAATGCCATAAAAGCGTATCACGAGGTCTTTCTAAACGCGCCATATGATCGGCGGGCCACTCGCCTCGATATCAATGTGCGCGTCAATTCCTGGAACTTCCCGCAGCTCCGCATAGGCCACACTCATAGGCCCGCATGAGGTATTCCCCGCATCGAGGATAGCTACTCCCCGGCATCGTCCTGGACCCGTGGTCCGCATGGCCACATGACCGCATGGCCATATAGACCGCACTAACTCGGAACTCGTAGCTCGCGATAAAGCCACTGGACCCGCATGAGGTATCTCGAATCATAGTCATAAAGACCGCCTGAGGTATACCCCGCATCGGAGGGCAGCTTAACCCCCGGTATCATGTCAAGAGGTGAGTGGTACAATACTATTATAACGGCTTATCGTTAAACAACATAAGCCTGTGGAAACCCCTTACACCAACATCACAAGACACTAACACAAGTAGCATCCTAACATGCTTACTTATCAAATCAACAAGAAAGTATTACAAGGCTATCACAAACCAACATAGTCAAGTTATTAACACAAGGTATTTTCTACCAAGGGGGGGGGGTATGTTTGGACGAGAGCAACTCCAAGGGAAGGGGGGTGTTTCGGCCAAGGCTTCTCAAAGGGGGGGGAGGACTTTGGGAGAATTTCACTACTGAGGATTGAGGATTTTAAGACTTAGAAGTCATTTGAGGGATGAAGAAATCCTTCAACTAAGGGGGGTATTTATAGGGTCTTCAATGGCCAAGATCAAGACAAGTGGTGGGCAAGTGGAGGGTGTGGATTTGCACAAGTGCACCCTAGCCATCTACTCCACAAATCACTCCAAACATTGACCCAAGTTTTAGGCCACAAAACATGCCAAGAAACATGCTCACTTTCGGCCACAGATCGCCCGGCAGGGTGACAAGTGTCGCCCTCTCGTTGGTCCAAAATATTTCATCTCTCGGAAAAATCCGCAAAAATTATTAATGTCACAACCGTAATTTTCCCCTCGCAAAGTTTAGAAAACGTTTCGTCGGAAAACAATTCTTTTCGGGGGTTGTGCACAAATTTTCGTCCCTTGCCTAACTTAAGGCTTAACTTTTGTACGTACGTCCTCACGTACATACTCGGGAAATACGGGGAGTAACACGAAAGCTATCTACCGAAGTCTACCGTACCAAACTGTGCAATAGAACTGACGGGGGCAAGTACAAAAACCAACTACCAGATCCAGCCTGCGTCAACAACTGACGGGGGAAAGTACGAAAGCTAACTACCAGATCCAGCCTGCGTCACTAAAGCTCATGGAGGGCCTATCCATGGAATAAAATATCCCACGTGGTCGCATGCCCCGGAATCCCACATCGTATAAGCATGACCATGGGGTAATACAAACAAATCCGGGAATCTAACCCGCCTCCTGGTCACATGCCCCAGAATCCCACATCGTATAAGCATGTCCAAGGAGTAACACAAATAATGGAAGCATACCCGTGGAATCCCACATCACTGTCGGTACGTCCAAGTAAACTTACAAGACAGTAGACCACTCCAACCGAGAGTCGCGGCAACGTAATAAAACATAATACTTGCACTCAAAAGCTATCACCAGCACACATAGGCAAGTTCATAAAATCTTTAGACTTTCATTTTGTAAACTCAAGGCACTTATAGAATAATTCTCAATTAAACAAGCCAAAGTACTTATCAAGGCACACATAGAATAATTCTCAATTAAACAAGCCAAAGTACTACGTACGTACATTCTTTTCAAAAGACTCCTTTTTATGTAAAATCCCAAGATACTAACACTCGTAGTATCAAGGTGTGTCTATTTTTCAAAGTAAGTTACTACACTTTTAGAAACTCCTTTCAAAGTTTGAAACCAAGTAACTTCAAATTTTCACAATCTAGGCAACTTAGGCCCATTAATCAAAATAGACAACTTTCTAAACCTTCCATAAAGCCATTATAACCAACTTCCCATAAAGCCGTTATAACCCTTTATGGTTTTTAGACAAATTCATTCTTTTTATAACCAAGAGACTTATACTTAAAAACAAGTATCACAAACTTTCAAATCAAGTTTCTTAACTTTCAAAATACTTCAAGTCTCTTAATATTTAGAAAACAAGTTTCTTCTACTTTTAAACCTCAAGTAACTCACACCTTTAAAACAAGTTACTTCTCTTAAATCATGTCATTTCTCCTCTTTTAAATCAAATAAGTAAATCACTCCTTTGACTCCCCTAAATTCATTATAATGACCTTTAGGTTTTTGAACTAAGGCACTAGCCAAAAGGTTTGGAAACCACTTCATTTTCAAGACTCTATGTACTTTAAGTAAAATACTTTCACTTATAAGAATTCAAACTTCACTAAGGAAATGGATTATACAACTTACAATTTAAACATCAAAGTACAATCAAGGAAGTACATAGAACAAATTCTATTTTAGGCAATCCAAATACAACCAAGGAATAGATTATTTAAGGAGTAGGACATACTTTCTTTATCTTAAGGAATCATGCTAGAAGAGGAGATAGTTCACATACCTTTTCGGCTAAATCCACAAGCTAAGCCGAATACGCCGTACGTAGAATTTTCAACCTATAATGGTCACAACATGACTATCAATTTCTAGTTTCTAACGTAGAATAATACTAAGTATAAGGTCTCTTATTCTATGGAAAATCGGGCAGCACTTCCTTTGTTTCTACATACTTTGCCACCTTTTTCAAGGCCGAATTCAATAACCAACACGCCACATTTAAGGCTCAATACAACAACCAACCAAAGGGGATTACACGCCTTACAATACGTGTAAAATTCCGCCCCACAATTCATACCAAGTAGTTTAATACTCCAAAAGCCATTTCTCGGCTAACCTTATACAACAACACAAGTCCTTTCCAATCCTTTTCCAATTCCAAGTTCTAAGGTCTAACATGTTATATAGTCATAAACAACTTCAACAACTACAATTTCCTTCTTTATACAACATGCGACGACTTAAACTAATAATCAACTTGAATTGTAATCTTAAGGCTAAACATGCTAGTTTTCGGATTAGGGTTCCAATAGCCAATACACTTATCAAACTTCATAATATATAACTCATTCTTGCTAATATCCATAGCTACAACAATAAGTAAACTTTAATTGCTAAAACGACAAGAATTATACCTTTACAAGCCCTTAAATTTTCCAAGATTCAAAGTCGCTCCTTAGCAATTCTTAGCTCCTTTACGCTCCAATCCGCTATTTGAAGCCGCTAGAAGTTCACAACCAACTTCTCTTCCATTTCCAATCCAAAACTAGGAAAACTACTTAGGTTTTCGCCTTGCGACTAACGTGAAAACGCCGTTTTTCCGAGATCTTTCTATTGAGATATCCTTACAATACCCTTAGGGACCTTGGGTTTAAGTCTTGTAAATAATGGATCAAAACTACAAATTTTTCTTGTGTGAAATACCTTGAACCCGAGAGTTATGTTGAAGAACAACAATGTGTGAAATTTTTCTAAGTGTTTCAAGATCTTGTCTTGCACTAGTGTAGTATATAAAACACATTGGAGGGCTTAGATTAAAACACTTGTGTTCTAGGATGAAGTACAATTAATGTTAAGCCAAGTGGACAAGTTGACAAGTCAACAATCTCAAGCTAGCAAGACTTACCTTCCTTGATGGTCAATGACCATTTTACCCTTACTAAAATTCGTCCAAGACCATATGTGGGGGTTCCACGTGTCTCCCTCTCATTCGTCTATAAAATTCCGTAACCCTCGTGGGCCCCACAAAAAAGTAAAATTTCCTCGGGTGGGCCCCACATGACCAAATTCGTAAAAATAAATTTCCAAAATGTTAATAAGTTTCATACTCTTCAAATAATGCATTTTGAGAATCCAATTCTCAACAACAAACATTTTTCCTTTCCGACGTTCGGAAGATTTTCCGTCGGAACAACAATTCTTCCTTTCGTACCAATTTCCAAGTCTTGTTTCCTTACGTACATTCTCTTATACATGTCCTGGACTTACGAGGTGTAACACTTAGGGTCTCGGTGACCGAGTCAGTAGTGCTAGCTTCTTACCGGTTACGCGATATTGCGTTGAACTGGTTTGAGTCATGGGAACTGTCTAGGGGTGTGGGTGCTCCTCCAGCTGTTTGGAATGTGTTCATAGAGGCCTTTCTTGATCACTTTTTGCCTCCTGAGATGAGGAGAGCCCGTGTTGATAGGTTCTTGTCATTGAGGCAGAATGGGAGGACCATCAGAGAGTACAACCTGGAGTTTGACTCGTTGGCCAGGTATGCGCACACTATTGTGGCTGACATGGCTGATAGAGTCCATCACTATGTTATGGGGCTAGACCGTTATATGATCATTGCTTGCCTGGGAGTGGCCCTTCAGCCAGGTATGAATATTGCCAGGATGCAGACATATGCATAGGGGATTGAGGACAGGGAGAGTGAGGACCGGCCAGACCAAGGCCAGCCCAAGAGGCGGGGCGGCGAGGGTTGTGGTGATTTTCGAGGTGGAGAGCCTCAGAAGCAGGCTAAGTTTACATTTCAGCCAGCACAGAGTGCTCCTTCCCAGTTTTCTGGCAGGAGGTTGGATCAGCCGGGTAATTCAGGAGCTGGTCAGAGCTCGGAGGTTGGTCGCCGCGCACATGGGTTCTAGGCAGTCGGGACCACTCTACCCTCAGTGTTCACAGTGTGGCCGGCATCACCATAGGGAATGTCGTCGTGCTACTGGTGCCTGTTTTACCTGTGGCCGGCAGGCCGTGGCAGAGGTCGTGGTGGAAGTTCCCAGTTTTAGCGGTCCTTTGAACCGCCTATATGATTTCAGGTATATCTTCGACCCTTTAGAGATTTGTATGCATGATAAGATTGTTGTATGTTTAAGTATCAAGAACGGATAATATTGAGATTATGTATGTATGCTAGAAGTAAGTTGGAAGTACGAAAAGATAATCCTTTTAGGCCATGAATGTGAGTAGATAGTGATGGTGCACACTTTGGATTTGTTTCCTCGTTTGATTTGTGATGGATAAATATGCAAGTGCGGTGTATTAGGGCCATATGTGGCATAATTAGGTTTTTATTAAGTGCAGTTTTATGAGACTATGCCAAGAAATGATAGATTGAGCTCCGAAAGAACATTCGGGGACGAATGTTTCTAAGGGGGGAAGAATGTTACACCCCGTAAGTCCAGGACATGTATAAGAGATTGTACGTAAGGAATCAAGGCTTGAAAATTGGTACGAAAGGAAGAATTGTTTTTCCGACGGAAAATCTTCCGAATGTCGGAAAGGAAAAATGTTCGTTGATGAGAATTGGATTCTCGAAATGCATTATTTGAAGAGTATGGAACTTATTAACATTATGGAAATTTATTTTTACGGATTTGGTCATGTGGGGCCCACCCGAGGAATTTTACGTTTTGTGGGGCCACGAGGGTTACGGAATTTTATGGACGAATGGGAGGGCGACATGTGGCACCCCCCCCCCCCCCACAATGGTCTTGGACGAAATTAATGCTAGGGTAAAATGGTCATTGACCATCAAGGAAGATAAGTCTTCAAAGCTTGAGTTTATTGACTAGTCAACTTGTCCACTTTGCCAATTAATTAATTGCTCTTCATCCTAGCCACACATTTGTGATTATCTTGACCCTCCATTGTGTTATATATACACTACACTAGTGCAATACTAGTCTTCAACACTTAGAAAATTTCACAACAATTGTTGTCCACATTTGAGCTCTCAGCTTTGGCTATATTTCAACACAAATTTTTTGTAGTTTTGATCCATTATTCACAAGACTTTAACCCAAGGTCCCTAAGGGTATTGTAAGGATATCTCAATAGAAAGATTTCGGAAAAACGGCGTTTTCACGTTAGTCGCAAGGCGAAAACCTAAGGCATTTTCATAGGTTTTGATTGGAAATGGAAGAGAGGTTGGTTGTGAACTTCTAAAGGCTTCAAATAGCGGGTTGGAGCGTAAAGGAAAGGAGCTAAGAAATTCTAAGGAGCGACTTTGAATTTTGGATTTATAAGGGCTTGTAAAGGTAACAATTCTTGTCGTTTTAGCAATTAAAGATTACTTATTGTTGTAGTTATGGATATTAGCAAGCATGAAGTATATAGTATGAAGTATGATAAGTGTATTGGCTATTGGAACCCTAATCCGAAAACTAGCATGTTTAGCCTTGAGATTACAATTCAATTTGATTATTGTATAAGTCGTCACATGTTATATAAAGAAGAAATTGTAGTTGTTGAAGTTGTCTATGACTATATAACATGTTAGACCTAAGAACTTGGATTGAAAAAAAAAGAATTGGAAAGGACTTGTGTTGTTGTATGTAGTAGCCGAGAATGGCATTGGTTATTGAATTAGTTAGTATGAATTGTGGGGCGGAATTTTACACGTATTGTAAGGCGTGTAATCCCCTTTGGTTGGTTGTTGTATTGAGCCTTAAATGTGGCATGTTTGGTTATTGAATTCGGCCTTGAAAAAGGTGGCAAAGTATGTAGAAACAAAGGAGGTGCTGCCCGATTTTCCGTAGATTAAGAGAGCGAATACTTAGTATTATTCTACGTTTGAAGCTAGAGGTTAATGGACGTATTATGACCATTATAGGTTGAAGTACTACGAGTAGCGTATTCTACTTGAATGGGTGGAAAAGCTAGCAAGGATAAAGTACTTGGGAGCATTTTGCAACTTGTCGCTAGTCGTCGCGAGGTATGTGAACCTCTCCTTTCTTTGGCATGATCCTACGTATGAAATAGCCATGTGATAGTATTTCATGATTCTTTCTACTCTTAGGAGTTAAGAAGTGTCCAAGTTGTTGATTCTAAGTTAGAAATATGTCTAAAATTATCCTAAGTCCTTACCAAGTCTTATGGGAGATGTTGGTAAGAATGGTTAGGAAGTTATGAGATTTGATTTAAAGCTTTGTGCCTTGTTTTATTTGAAGTAAGTAAGTTGGATTTATATGTGAAAAGGAGGTTGATTTTAAAAGTGGAAGTTATTTGATTTTAAAGAGAAGAAGCTACTTGGTTTTGGAAGTGTATGAAACTTTATTTTTCAAGATTATGGAACTTGATTTCTAAAGTGTAGATGACATGATTTTATGAGTATAAGTAAATGGACTTTAAAGAATGTATGTTATGAAGTTTTAAGACTATGAACTTTGATTTTCTTTAAAGGATTATGAAACTTTATTTTTCAAGTATGGGACTTGATTTCTGAAGTATAAGCGACATGATTTTAAAGAGTGTATGCTACGAGGTGTTAAGACTATAAGCCTTGATTTTATGAGTGGAAATGACTAAACTTTAAAAAGTATGGCTTCTTAATTTATTTCAAAAGTTAAGAAGATGGTTTCCAAAAGAGTGTGTGACTTGAGCTTTAAAAAGAAATGAGTTATATGATTCTTTTTAAATATGAATGCACGTAGTATTTTTGGGTCTAGTTTCCCTAATGTTGTAAGAAAAAAAGTGCCTTAAGTTCTCAAAAATGGAAGGTTGTCATAATAGCTTTATGGGAAGTTGTTATAACGACTTAAGAAAAGTAAAAATACGCTTTAAAATGTTATGTAAGAACATCACACCGAGCCTACAAATAGGCGAATTATGTTATGAAATACACCGAGCCTACAAATAGGCGGATTATGTTATGAGATACACCGAGCCTACACATAGGCGGATTACGCCATATTACCGAGCCTACACACGTGCCGGTTCGCCATCTTACACCGAGCTCACGGCGGGCGAATTATGCTTTACATGATTCCACGATGCACCGAGCTCCACAGGCGGGCCGGATTATGCTACATGATTCCACAGTACACCGAGCTCCACAGGCGGGCCAGATTATGCTACATGATTCCACAGTACACCGAGCTCCACAGGCGGGCCGGATTATGCTACATGATTCCACAGTACACCGAGCTCCACAGGCGGGCCGGATTATGCTACATGATTCCACAGTACACCGAGCCCCACAGGCGGGCCGGATTTTGTTACACCCCAGAAATTCCAGGATATGTTTATAAGAGCGTACGTAAGAACTCAAAAATGTTAAGATTTGAGATGAGTACCAATTTATCGGAATTTTGGAATTTGTCGGAAAACGAAATATTGCGACGAACGGAAAGGCGACATGTGTCACCCCCCCCCCTAATGGTCTTGGACGAAAATGGCATGGATAGAATGGTCATTTGACGATAATTTAAATGTCCAAGTCTTGCTAAAACTAGAACTTGATAAAATTGACTAAGTCAAATGCCACTTGGCTTGATCCTTGTGAAATGCATCCAAACCACCCATTTGTTCTAATCTAGACCTTCCATTGGGTTATATAAGCTCCTTAGTAGCAAGACAAGGCTTAACACTTAGAAAAAATTTCAAAAATTTTGAAGAAACCCTTAGAGGGCTCTCGGCTTTAGCACCCTTTAAGAAAGAATTTTTTGTTTGTTGTCCAATAAGCTCCATACTTTAAACCAAGGTACCTAAGGGTATTGTAAGTGTATCTCAATAGAAAGATCCCGGAAAAGTGGCGTTTTTGTATTAGTCGCAAGGCGAAAACTTAAGGAGTTCTTCAACTTTGAAGTTGGAACTTGAAGATGAGTTCTTCATAAGCTTCTAAGGGTTGCTTGGAATGGTTTGGAACGTCGAAAGGAGGAACTAAAGTTGCTAAGGATCGACTTGCAATCTTGGATCATATTTGGGCTAAATGAGGTATAATCTTCGTCTTACTTTTGTAATTGAAGATTCCATGTTATTATAAGTTAGAAATGATCATGTGATATGTGTTATGAAGTTTGATAAGTGTTATGGAAATTTGGAAGCTCAAATCCGAAAATGACATGTTGAGTCATTTGAAATTGAATTACAATTTGGTCGTTAACTAGAATCGTCGCATGTTATCTACTTGAAGATTATAGTTGTTATAATCAATTGGGCCTTATAACATGTTATACTAAACAACTTGGATTGAAAAGAAATTGGAAGAAGAATTGGTATTGTTGCCCCTAATTGCCGAATTGACATTTGTAGTTTAGACTAGTTTGTTATATACTGTGGGGCGGAATTTTACACGTCTTGTAGGCGTGTAATCCCCTATTGTTAACTACTTTGTTGAGCCTTAAATGTGGCGTGTTTGGTTATTGAATTCGGCCTTGAAAAAGGTGCAAAGTATGTAGAAACAAAGGAAGTGTTGTCCGATTTTCCGTAGAATTTAGTGACTTGGCACTTGGAATATTCTACGTTTGAAATAAGAAGTTAATAGACGTATTATGGTCAGTATAGGTTGACATACTACGTACGGCGAATTGGACTTAGCAAGTGGATTAAACCGAAGAGGTATGTGGAACTTTCTTATCTCTTGAGCATGAATAAGTTGTAAATGTATAGTACTGTAGACGTACAAGATTTTGACAATCTAGTCTATTTGATATCATTGGCTTATTTTAAGAATGTCCAAGTTGGTTGAGTTAGGGAGTTAACTCACTTGTTTAAATATTAAGGATATCTTGGTTTTCAAAAGTTAAGAGACTTTAAGTATGTTGAAAGTATTATTGATACTTGTTTTGTTGGAAAGTTTAAGTCTCTTGGTTATAAAGAAGTATGTAAGTTGCTAATGTATAAAGCTAGTATAACGGCTTTATGGAAAGTTGGTTATAATAGCTTTATGGAAAGTTAAAAAGAGTGGTTTACTCTAAGTAATTTAAGTATGTTAAATGACTTGAAATAACGAAAGGCAAATTGATTTAAAGGCATCAATTGCTTAAGGTGTTAAAAGAAAGAAGTCACTTGATTTAGCAAAATAAAAATGTATTTTCTAAAAAGGTATTGTGACTTGTCTTAAAATGTAGTTATGACTTGATACTACGGTTATTAGTATCTTGGAAGTTTTATATGAAAATGAGTCATTTTAAAAGAATAGAAGTACGTAGTACTTTGGGTTAAACTCCCGGATTTATAATGACATGTTAGTGCCTTAAGTAAACTAAAATGAGAGTGTATATGAATAAGACTAATAAGAAGTTAGGGGGATTTCTTAACTTTCTTATTAATTGTATGATAAGCCGGTAGTGCTTATGTTATGTATGATGGCCGGTTGAGATAGGGTAAGAGTATATCTGAGGGGTAAATCCCCAAGATCATTATACCACCTTCTTCAGGGTAAGAGTATATCTGTGGGGTAAATCCCCAAGATCGTTATACCACCTGTTCCGTGGATTTTCTACCCACGATGCGAGGAATACCTCATGCGAGTCCTTATGGGCTTATGCGGGTGAAATAGTCCCATGCGGTAGTCTGACTATGCGAGGAATACCTCACGCGGGTCCACACGACCTATCACGGGTGAAATAGTCCCGAGTAGGATTGTAATGATCCGCAGCGGGTGGTCCTGCTTTGATCGCGAGCTTCCTATTTTTATGTTGTAAGTATACTTTTGATTACTCTCATTGTTAGTAAGGCACTGTGTAAAAGTTAAGAGACTTTAAGTATGTTGAAAGTATTATTGATACTTGTTTTGTTGGAAAGTTTAAGTCTCTTGGTTATAAAGAAGTATGTAAGTTGCTAATGTATAAAGCTAGTATAACGGCTTTATGGGAAGTTGGTTATAATAGCTTTATGGAAAGTTAAAAAGAGTGGTTTACTCTAAGTAATTTAAGTATGTTAAATGACTTGAAATAACGAAAGGCAAATTGATTTAAAGGCATCTGTTATACCCCGTATTTCCTGAGTATGTACGCGGGGACGTACGTAGAAAAGTTTGTGCCTTAAAGTGCTTGGCCGAATTTTATTTGTGCATAACACCCGGTTAGAGTCGTTTTTGGTAAACGCTTTCCACAACTTTCGTAGGGAATTTCCGCTATGTCATTTTTAATTTTTGCGGATTTTTAGAGAGACGAAACATTTTGCCAACGAGAGGCGACACTTGTCACCCTCCATCGAGCACGTTGGGCGGTAAAGAGGTGACGAATTGGCCATTGTTGGTCAAGGGGTTGGTAGGATATTTTGTGGTAGATGGATAAGGTGCACTTGGCAAGATCTTGGACTACACTTGCCTTGCACTTGGCAAGATCTTGGCCATTGGTTGGCCTTTGCTAGGCCTATAAATACCCACCCTTTGGAAGACTTATTCATCCTAAAATGTTCTAAGTCTTAGAAATCCTCCCCTCCTCTTGTTTGACTCTCGCCCAAGAGCCCCCTCCTAGATAGGCCCTCGTGGCGAGAGCCTCCTCCCCCTTTTTGGTGTGGCTGGGTACCCCTCAGCCTAGTTGTTTTCAGATAATACCCCCTCATGGAAATACCTCAAAAGTATTGTTATAATGCCCAAATTACCTTAGCCATATACCTTGTTGTATTCTAAGGTTATACCTATCTGATAAGCCCATAAATACTATTATACTTCCTTCCGTCACAAAAACCGAAACCCTAGGAAAAATCTCCATAGTCAGTTGGAGTATTGTGTAGAAGTTGGTTAGAACTTCTAAGGGTGGTTTAGAGTGGGTTGGGCGCTCGGAGTCGAGCTAAACGATTGCCCGGGATCGACTTTATACTTGGATAATTATGGGCTTATTGAGGTAAATATCTTGTCCTCTATTGTAATTGGAAATTACATATTGTTAGAATATATAGTTGAAGTATACTATATATAGAATCAACGTAGTTATTGGCAATGTCTTTTGACTTAAGCTGAATAATACTTACGCAATGTCTTGCGACTTAAGCTGTATTTAAAGAAGATTCTTGAATGTAATTACTTAGGGTTGTATTCAAAGAGACTTGTGAAGTAGTGCAGTGGAGTAGAATTGTACCGCTAGGGTTAGATGTATAACCCGGTTGGCTTGGTAGCAGCCTCGATAGAGGAGAGATTCTGTTGTTGCGGGAGAGTCGCGAATTTTCGTAGAATGTTCTCTGAAGAGACCTTATGTTAATAAAGCGCCTTGTGGCCTTATAGGTGGAAGTACTATGCGTGGCGCGATCTACTTGGCTTAGGGAGTGGCGGTTTGAGGTACTTGGGCGTTTTGCTATTAGTCGATAATCGTCGCGAGGTATGTGAACCTCTTCCTATCTCTTCTAGCATGATATGTGTGAACTATGTAGTGCGGTACGGTGACGCATGTGCTAAATGTATGTGATTGGTTTAAAACATAAAGTGTTATAACGACTTTATGGGAAGTTGGTTATAACGACTTTATGTTGGTAAGAAAATACATGTGGTTTTTAAAAGTCTTGTTTGAACTATAACCGGCTTGTTATGTGTTAATAAAGAACTTGAAGTATTTCAAAGATTTTGAATCATTTTGAAAGAAGAAGTAATACTTGGTTTTGAAAAACTTAAGAGTTATACTAGCTTTATGGGAAGTTAGGTATAACGGCTTAAGAATGTTTCTTGATTTGAAATCGAGAATGTGTATCGACAAACCAACTGCGGCGTTAATAAGAGGAAATGTTTTGACTAATTAAGTATTATTAAAACCATTAGAAACTTCCATCTGCATAGAAGCTAAGATGAGACAAAATGATATTTCTAGATCATGGTCTTTGTAATAAGATTGTTATAAACAAGAATATCCTACTCACATATAAGACTTATGTTTCTCGGATAGTTTTAAGGAGAATTATCTTCTCAAATGAATAAGACTATGAACTACGAAACCTGTCTAAAATGAGAAACTTGAACATTGGAAATTAGGCAAACTTGATCATTGGAAAAGAATGTTGCTACTTGATTTTACAAAGAGAAGTAATTGATTTACTTTAAAGGATAGTCACTCTATTTTATACTACGGTATTGTGTGACATTGTGAAAATGCGTATCTTTTAAAGAGTTAATGTATGAAGTACTTTGGGGATAAAAACCGATTTTGTTAATCATATAGTAGAAGGTACCTTGTGTGAACAACTTGATTGTATTGATTTGTGATAGCCGTAATACTTTCTTGATTGCGTTGATAAGTAAGCGTGTTGGGATCTACGTGTGTTAGTATCTTGTGATGTTTGTGTGAAGGGTTTCTTGATTGTGCTTATTAACTATCGGTCGTTATGATAGTATTGTGGCATTCATCTCTTGAGATGATTCCGGGTTAAGCCGCCTCCGATGCGGGGTAGACTCGGTGGTCGATGGACCTATGATTCGAGAATACCTCACGCAGTCGGGGCTATGCGAGCTACGAGAGTTCGGGTTAGTGACGTCCTTTATGGGCATGCGGTCCGTGGCGTGCGGCTGCGAAGTCGGGGCGATGCCGGAGTAGCTACCCTCGATGCGAGGAATACCTCATGCGGGCGATGAGATTGGCCTACGCGGGCTGCGGGAGTTCGAGGGTTAGACGCGCACATCGATCTGCGGGCAAGTGGCGGCTTTGATCATGTGACGGTCCAGACGAATCTTATGATCTGATTCATGACCTTGTTGGTGCTGGGTTTTTAGTAGTCGGCTATGCGCCGCATTTACCGTGCAGTTTTATTATGACACGAGTGGGACCCGTGTTCATGTGTTCCTTGGTGCTTTTATATCATAGGCTGCCGCGATGAGGAAGGTATTCCACGGCATGATTGATGTTGTGGGCCCGAGACCCATTGTTATACTTGAGTGATGACTTGAGGCGTGAGTCCACAACTTGACATGGCTTGTTGTTAAAGCGTAGTTGGTTATCATACATGTCTCTGCTTTATATGATCGCTATGATTTCATTTCTGATGTATGTATTTTGATTTCACATACTTGCACTGTTGTCGACCTCGCCGGGGCTGCGTTCACGCCAAGAGTTGAGGTTGTCACGACCAACCGGCCCGTGGGTGCCTTACCCCGGGCACCCTAGTGACACAACATCAGAGTAATCAGCGGAACATAAAACCACAACAAGAAGTAACAAGAAACGTACAACAGTTATCTTTAGAAAACTTTGCGTTCGGCATATATAAATAACAACTTTACAAATGACCAGTTTATTCCTTTTACAACCCGCCCACAGCAAGATTACTACGGCACCTCTAAGAATGATACGACAACAATGGCGGGCGGGTTCCGCCAAACCCCGAATGTAAACACTTACTACATGGGGACTATACCACCGATAAGCCTCGGAGAAACGGAGCTTCCCAACGCTGAACGTGACCACGAGCTAGGATCAACGGCGGTGTACCTCAACTGCGGCATGAACGGCCCCGAAGGAGGTCGCAAAAATTTGTGCAGTGCATGTGAAACTAAAAATACTGTAAATGAAATCATAATAGTCTATTAAGCAGGAGACATGTATGATAACCAAACTACAGTTCACAATAAATAAGCAGTCATGTCAAGTCAGGGACTCACGCCCTCAAAGTCATCACTCAAATATAACTATGGGTCTCAGGCCCATAACATCAATCATGCCCGTGGAATACCTTTCTCACTGCCGGCAGTCTATGATAGAAAAAGCACCAAGGAATACACATGAACACCAGGTCCCACCTGTGTCCAAATAAAACCGTACAGGGTAAGTACGAAGGCATAGCCGACTACTAACACCGACAATACCAAAAAGGTCATGGCGTATCATAAGATCTGTCAGGCGTCACATGATCAAGCGGCCACTTGCCCGCAGATGTCGATGTGCGGCGTCTAGTCCCGAACTTCCCGCGACTCCGATAGGCCAATCTCATCGGCCGCATGAGGCATTCTCGCATCGAGGGTAGCTACTCCCCATCGCCCCGACTTTCGAGTCCGCACGGCCACAAGGACCGCATGCCCATAAAGCGAACACTAACACGGAACTCGTAGCTCGCGATAGGCCCCAGACCCGCGTGAGGTATCTCGAATCATAGGTCCATCGACCCGCTGAGTCTACCCGCATCGGGCGCCAACTTCGGAATCATCTCAAGAGATGAATGCCACAATACTATCATAACGATCGATAGTTAATAAGCACAATCAAGGGAAACCCTTTACACAAACATCACAAGATACTAACACACGTAGATCCTAACACGCTTACTTATCAAAGCAACAAGAAAGTATTACAAGGCTATCACAAACCAATACAATCAAGTTGTTCACACAAGGTACTTTCTACTATACGATTAACAAGATCGGGTTTTATCCCCAAAGTACTTCATACATTAACTCTTTAAAGATACGTTACTTTGAAAAGTCACACAATACCGTAGTATATAAAAATAAAGTGATTATCTTTTTAAAGTAAATCAATTACTTCTCTTTGTAAAATCAAGTAGCAACACTCTTTTCCAATGTTCAAGTTTGCCTAATTTCCAATGTTCAAGTTTGCCTTATTCATTTAAGAATATAATTCTCCTTTAAACAATCTGAGAAACATAAGTCTTATGTGAGTAGGATATTCTTGTTTATAACAATCTTATTACAGCAGCCATGATCTAGGAAATATCATTTTGTCTCATCTTAGCTTCTATGCAGATGGAAGTTTCTACTGGTTTTAATAATACTTAATTATTCAAAACATTTCCTTTTATTAACGCCGCAGATGGTTTGTCGATACACATTCGATTCAAATCAAGAAAGCATTCTTAAGTTATACCTAACTTCCCATAAAGCTAGTATAACTTTTAAGTTTTCAAACACCAAGTATTACTTCTCCTTTCCAAAATGATTCAAAAATCTTTTGAAATACTTCAAGTTCTTTCTTATCATATAACAAGCCAGTTATAGTTCAAATCAGTTACCTTTTAAAAACCACATGTATTTTCTTACTAACATAAAGCTGTTATAACCAACTTCCCATAAAGCGTTATAACACTTTATGTTTTAAACCACTCAAACACATTTAGCACATACGTCTGCAGTCTACATAGTTCACATATCATGCTAGAAGAGATAGGAAGAGGTTCACATACCTCGCGGAGTATCGACTAATAGCAAACGCTCAAGTACTTTCCAACGTCGGCTACTCGGCCAAGTAGATTGCGCCACACGTAGTACTTCCACCTATAAGGCCAGGCGCTTTATTAACATAAGGTCTCATCGTAGAACTTTCTACGAAAATTGCAAGAAGACCTCCCCGCATGTCAGCGTAAATCTCCTCTCAATCGAGGCCGCCAAGCCAACCGGGGGTTAGACATCTAACCCTAACGGGTACAATTCTACTCCACGGTACTACTACACAAGTCTCGTAATACGCCCATGTAATTACGATTCGCTTCTTCGAGCTTAAGTCCAGACATTGCCACAAGCTATGTTGATTATATATATATAGTATACTTTAACTATATATTCCTACAACATGTAATATCCAATTACAAAAGGGACAAGATAGTTACCTCGATAAGCCCATAATTATCCAAGTATAAAGTCGATCCCGGCAATCGTTTAGCTCCAACTCAGCGCCCAACCGCTCTAAACCACCCTTGAAGTTCTAACCAACTTCTACACAATACTCCAACTGACTATGGAGATTTTCCTAGGGTTACGGTTTTGACTGGGAAGTATAATAGTATTTCGGGCTTTTCGAAAGGTATAACCTTAGAATACGACAAGGTATAAGGCTAAGGTAATTTGGGCATTATAACAATACTTGAGAGTATTTCTATACCACAAAGGGTATTATACAAGCAACTAGGCAGGGGTACCCACATGCTCGAAGGAGGGGGTGTCTACCCTCGCTACCCCACTGGGGACTCTCGCGAGGGGAGAGAGGGCTCTCGCCAAGACACCACAAGGGGAAGGAAGAAGCTTTCAAGACTTAGGCAATTTGTGAATGAATTAGTCTTCAAGGAGGGTATTTATAGGTCAAGTGAAAGCCAACCAATGGCCAAGATTACACCAAGTGTTAGGCAAGTGTAGGGCCAAGATTCACCCATGTGTACTGTGACTTGCCTTGCACAAAATATCTACCAAAAATATCTCCCACATTGCCTCCCAATCGTCCGTGTGCGCCCACTATGCCCACCAATGAGAGGGTGCCAAGTGCGCCTCTCGTTGGTCCAAAATGTTCGCCTCTCGGAAAAATCCGCAAAATACTAAATGACATAGCGGAAATTCCCTACGAAAGCGTGAAAACGTTTCGCCGAAAACGACTCTAACCGGTGTTGTGCACAAACATATTTCCCAAAGGTGCCACGTGGGGTGACACGTGTCGCCCCGATTCGATCAAAATATTTCGTCTTAGAAAATATCCAAAACGCCAAAATCTCAAAGTCAAAGCGGGCCCACAACGTAAATTTCTCCTGGGCCCCACGTGACCATTTTCGAAAATAAAATTCCATAATTCTCTAATATTCCAGAAGTCCGAATACCAAACTGGGAATCAATTCCCATAAACGAACCTTTTCCTTCACAAACCGGAAACTTTTCCGTGGAAAAATCGCCTCTTTCTTCCTTTCCAATCTTTACGTCGTATCCTCGCACGCACGCCCTCATACATACGGAACTACGGTATAACATTCTTCCCCTTAGAAACATTCGTCCCGAATGTTCCTTCTAAGTCTCAAACGAACACGTGCAAGATAGTCTTCACTACTATACTTACGAAACAATCCCGCCACGGTGAAACACACCTGCGCAAAAAACTTACATCTAAGTCCACGAGGAAACACTCTACATCACCACAAATAATACTACTTTTGTCACTTTGTCGCGAGCCTTGCTCGACGACCCAACAAATGGTACCGTGCGTGCGATCATCAAGGCGTACACTCGGATTCTTATCACATTTCGATCGCTTTAGTATCCAAAACTCGGTTACTTGTCTAACGTGGTCATCATTAATCGGGAACATTACGGATGGATCTTCGATACTTTCCGAACATAACAATCTAATTTAGGCCGGGACGTCCTTCCTCCTAAGTCGGACGGCAAATGCTAACATATAGGCAACCTGGCCTATTCTTCACATGAAATCATAATAGTCTATTAAGCAGGAGACATGTATGATAACCAAACTACAGTTCACAATAAATAAGCAGTCATGTCAAGTCAGGGACTCACGCCCTCAAAGTCATCACTCAAATATAACTATGGGTCTCAGGCCCATAACATCAATCATGCCCGTGGAATACCTTTCTCACTGCCGGCAGTCTATGATAGAAAAAGCACCAAGGAATACACATGAACACCAGGTCCCACCTGTGTCCAAATAAAACCGTACAGGGTAAGTACGAAGGCATAGCCGACTACTAACACCCACAATACCAACAAGGTCGCGAATCAGATAAGATCTGTCTAGGCGTCATGATCAAAGGCGCCACTTGCCCGCAGATATCGATGCGCGCGTCTAGTCCTCGAACTTCCGCGACTCGCGATAGGCCAATCTCATCGGCCGCATGAGGCATTCCCGCATCGGGTAGCTACTCCGGCATCGCCCCGACTTTCGAGTCCGTAGCGCAAGACGCATGCCCATAAAGGACGAACACTAACCTGGAACTCTCGTAGCTCCGCATAGGCCCCCAGGACCCGCATGAGGTATCTCGAATCATAGGTCCATCGACCCGCCTGAGTCTACCCCGCATCGGAGGGCAGCTTAACCCCCGGAATCATCTCAAGAGATGAATGCCACAATACTATCATAACGACCGATAGTTAATAAGCACAATCAAGAAACCCTTTACACAAACATCACAAGATACTAACACACGTAGCATCCTAACACGTTTACTTATCAAAGCAACAAGAAAGTATTACAAGGCTATCACAAACCAATACAATCAAGTTGTTCACACAAGGTACTTTCTACTATACGATTAACAAGATCGGGTTTTTATCCCCAAAGTACTTCATACATTAACTCTTTAAAAGATACGTTACTTTCACGAAAGTCACACAATACGTAGTATATAAAAATAAAGTGATTATCTTTTAAAGTAAATCAATTACTTCTCTTTGTAAAATCAAGTAGCAACACTCTTTTCCAATGTTCAAGTTTGCCTAATTTCCAATGTTCAAGTTTGCCTTATTCATTTAAGAATATAATTCTCCTTTAAACAATCTGAGAAACATAAGTCTTATGTGAGTAGGATATTCTTGTTTATAACAATCTTATTACAGCAGCCATGATCTAGGAAATATCATTTTGTCTCATCTTAGCTTCTATGCAGATGGAAGTTTCTACTGGTTTTAATAATACTTAATTATTCAAAACATTTCCTTTTAATTACGCAGTTGGTTTGTCGATACACATTCGATTTCGAAATCAAGAAAGCATTCTTAAGCCGTTATACCTAACTTCCCATAAAGCTAGTATAACTTTTAAGTTTTCAAACACCAAGTATTACTTCTCCTTTCAAAATGATTCAAAAATCTTTTGAAATACTTCAAGTTCTTTCTTATCATATAACAAGCCGCTTATAGTTCAAATCGATTACCTTTTAAAAACCACATGTATTTTCTTACTAACATAAAGTATTATAACCAACTTCCCATAAAGCCGTTATAACACTTTATGTTTTAAACCACTCAAACACATTTAGCACGTATCGTCTACCGCATTACATAGTTCACACATATCATGCTAGAAGAGATAGGAAGAGGTTCACATACCTCGCGACGTATCGACTAATAGCAAAACGCTCAAGTACTTTCCAACGTCGGCTACTCCTAAGCCAGTAGATTGCGCCACACGTAGTACTTCCACCTATAAGGCCACAAGCGCTTATTAACATAAGGTCTCATCGTAGAACTTTCTCAGAAAATTGGCACCTCCCCGCAACAGCGGAAATATCCTCCTCAATCGAGGCCGGGTACCAAGCCAACCGAGGGGTTATACATCTAACCCTAACGGTACAATTCTACTCCACGATACTACTACACAAGTCTCTGTGTCTGACCTATGTAATTACTGATTCGATTCTTCAGCTTAAGTCCAGACATTGCCACAAGCTATGTTCGATTATATATATATAGTATACTTTAACTATATATTCCTACATGTAATATCCAATTACAAAAGGGGACAAGATAGTTACCTCGATAAGCCCATAATTATCCAAGTATAAAGTCGATCCGGGCAATCGTTTAGCTCCAACTCCGGCGCTCAACCCGCTCTAAACCACCCTTAGAAGTTCTAACCAACTTCTACACAATACTCCAACGGACTATGGAGATTTTCCTAGGGTTACGGTTTTGTGACTGACGGGAAGTATAATAGTATTTCTGGGCTTTTCGTAAAGGTATAACCTTAGAATACGACAAGGTATAAGGCTAAGGTAATTTGGGCATTATAACAATACTTGGAGAGTATTTCTATACCACAGGGGTATTATACTGAAAAGCAACTAGGCAGGGGTACCCCTGCTAGCACCTCAGGAGGGGGTGTCTACCCTCTACCCCACTGGGGACTCTCGGCGAGGGGAGAGAGGGCTCTCGCCAAGACACCACACAAAGGGGAAGGAAGAAGCTTTCAAGACTTAGGCAATTTGTGAATGAATTAGTCTTCAAGGGAGGGGTATTTATAGGTCAGTGAAAGCCAACCAATGGCCAAGATTACACCAAGTGTTAGGCAAGTGTAGGGCCAAGATTCACCCATGTGTACCTAGCCAACTTGCACACAAAATATCTACCAAAAATATCTCCCATTGCCTCCCAATCGTCCATATGCGCCACTATGCCCACCAATGAGAGGTGCCAAGTGCGCCTCTCGTTGGTCCAAAATGTTCCGTCTCTCGGAAAAATCCGCAAAAATACTAAATGACATAGCGGAAATTCCCTACGAAAGCCGTGAAAACGTTTCGTCGAAAACGACTCTAACCGGTGTTGTGCACAAACATATTTCTACCCCAAAGGTGCCACATGGGGTGACACGTGTCGCCCGATTAAATCAAAATATTTCGTCTTAGAAAATATCCAAACGGCCAAAATCTCAAAGTCAAGCGGGCCCCACAAAACCGTAAATTTCTCCGTGGGCCCACGTGACCATTTCGAAAATAAAATTCCATAATTCTCTAATATTCCAGAAGTCCGAATACCAAATCCGGGAATCCAATTCCCATAAACGAACCTTTTCCTTCACAAAACGGAAACTTTTCCGTGGAAAAATCGCCTCTTTCTTCCTTTCCAATCTTTCGCGTATCCTCGTGCGTCGTCTCGCATACATACCTCGGAACTACGGGGTATAACATTCTTCCCCAGAAACATTCGTCCGAATGTTCCTTCTAAGTCTCAAACGAACACGTGCAAGATAGTCTTCACTACTATACTTACGAAACAATCCGCCACACCGGTGGCCATGAAACACTGCGCAAAACTTACATCTAAGTCCACGAGGAAACACCTCTACATCACCACAAATAATACTACTTTTGTCACTTTGTCGCGAGCCTTGCTCGACGACCCAACAAATGGTACCGGGCTGCGTCGATCACGAAGGCTGTTGTACACTCGGATTCTTATCACATTTAAATCGCTTTAGTATCCAAAACTCGGGTTCTTGTCTCTAACGTGGTCATCATTAATCGGGAACATTACGGATGGATCTTCGATACTTTCCGAACATAACAATCTGAAAGACCGGACGTCCTTCCTCCTAAGTCGGACGGCAAATGCTAACATATAGGCACGGCCTATTCTTCACATGAACTCACAAAGGCCCAAGTAACTCGGGCTAAGTTCCCTTTGTTTCCAAAACTCGTCACACCCTAACCGGTGGTACTTTCAAGAAGACCGACCGTCAACACGAACTCTGGCGTCGTCGCCGATTATCATACGATTCCTCGAGTGCGAACTTCTTCTAGACAAGCTTCTCACTATCCACAGTCTGCTGGAACAAACCTGAACCAACTATCTGAACCCTGCCAACATCGAACCAATCGACCGGCAATTTACACTTCCGCCCCTACAAGGCTTCACAAAGCGATATCCGAACACTGAAATGGTAGCTTAAACACTTCCTCCATAGGAGACAACAATCCCCACAACTATCCCTGAAATCCAAACACTGGCCCGAGGGCGAATGCGATTCTGAGACTTACCTGAGTTCTTAACACATGCCTGGCAAAACTTCCAGAAACAAAAACAGCCGTACCCTGGGCTCCACTGTCTGTCATAAGGTGAAGGTAGGCACCCCGTGCAACCTTACAACCTTTCTGATAACCCAACACAGCCGAGTAAAACGGTCCTGACCGAAGAACACGATGGGCTGCCCCCATCGGCCCGACCACTGGTCGAACGCATCCACGAACTCATACGCTGGTTAACTAAACCTGGGCCTAACACCCTCGTGACCCTACCACAAGGCGGGACCACCACAAACTGACCCTACCACCAAAAAGGCCGCGGGTTGACCCGCATCATGGCCTCAATCCGACCCGTCAACGAGCACAACACTAGTTCCCGATCCGGAACAGTCTCACTAATCACGTTACGAAAACCTAGCGGTCTTCTTAGCTCAACTACCCCCTTTCATTCCACACTTACTAGGGACCTATCCCAAACATAACTCACGTGCACTATGCACTTCCGATAAGGATCAAACATAACACTACACCTTTTCTCGAGATGGCCTCACCTCTAAGGTCTTTACGTATAAAACTCTAAGGCTCACACCTTCTCTATCCCCCAAAATCTTACTCGGTTAACCCACCATGATTTCTAATCACAACTAACACACTGCTATCAGAACATAGCACTTAAGGTATACTCACCTTGAAAGTTACCGAAGGACCTTGCTGTTCTGGCCCTCTTCTGCTGTCCCTGGTTAACCCGTCGATCTCTACGCGTCTCGGCCTGCTGCGCATAAGCCCGTACACAGGCCATGCTCAAGCCTAACTGAAGAATTACTCTTGCACAACCCTCTTTTAGATAGTCTTCCAGACTCGCGGTACATCGGTATACTCTCTGGTAGCCAAATCTATAGCTAATGTGAGGTTGTCCCTTGGCAATCTATATTCTCTGTTCCCGGTCGTGGAACTGAAGGTTCAAATATCATGGCCGCAGTAGGAACTGCCGTCGCCGTGCTTAAACTCTGCTGGGGCTAGTGACGTCGCAAAACTCCCCGAATGAAGCACTACCCTAGGTAAAGATTTGGGCCTGTGCCCTCGCCACCCTCTGAACTCTACTCGCAGCTCCCTCGGCTGCCTTGCCCTCCTGGGCTCGGGTTGCCCTACGCGGAGGCATAACGATAAGGGAAAGAATTTCGTCAGAGGATCCAACTTACAACACAGCTCTAAGGCACGATCTCAGAGTGAGAAGAATAGTAACCAATCCTAAATATCCTATAGCCTCCTGATTATTGGTGTGGTGCACAACACACCGATAATCAAGACTCTACTGGATACGGTCTGTAGACACTTTCCGAGGATTAATCGCTCGATACCACTTTTGTCACGACCCAACCGGGCCGTGATCGTGCCTACCGGGCACCCTAGTGACACAACATCCAGTGTCAATGGAACATAAAACCACAACAAGTAACAAGAAACGTACAACAGTTATCTTTAGAAAACTTTGCCTTTCGGCATATATAAATAACAACTTTACAAATGAACAGTTTAATCCTTTTTACAACCACCACATGCGATACTACGGACCTCACAGAATGATCGACAACAATGGCGGGACGGGGCCCGCCAAACCCCGAATGTAAACACTTACTACGACAGGGGACTATACCACTGATAAGCCTCCGGAGAAACGGAGCTTCCCAAACGCTGAAACTGTGACCCTGAGAGCTAGGATCAACGACTGGTGTACCTCAACCTGCGGCATGAACGCAGCCCCCCCGAAGGAGGTCAGTACAACAGGTACCGAGTATGTGAAACTAAAAATACTGTAAATGAAATCATAATAGTCTATAAAGCAGGAGACATGTATGATAACCAAACTACAGTTCACAATAAATAAGCAGTCATGTCAAGTCAGGGACTCACGCCCTCAAAGTCATCACTCAAATATAACTATGGGTCTCAGGCCCATAACATCAATCATGCCCGTGGAATACCTTTCTCACTGCCGGCAGTCTATGATAGAAAAAGCACCAAGGAATACACATGAACACCAGGTCCCACCTGTGTCCAAATAAAACCGTACAGGGTAAGTACGAAGGCATAGCCGACTACTAACACCCACAATACCAACAAGGTCATGAACTGTATCATAAGATCTGTCTAGACCGTCATTACATGATCAAGGCGGCCACTTGCCCGATATCGATGTGCGGCGTCTAGTCCTGGAACTTCCGCGACTCGCGCATAGGCCAATCTCATCGGCCGCATGAGGCATTCCCGCGTCGGTAGCTACTCCCGGCATCGTCACGGACTTTCGAGTCCGCATGGCCTGAGACCGCATGCCCATAAAGGCGAACACTAACACGGAACTCTCGTAGCTCGCGCAGGCCCCAGGACCGCGTGAGGTATCTCGAATCATAGGTCCATCGACCGCCGAGTCTACCCGCGACGGAGGCGGCTTAACCGGAATCATCTCAAGAGATGAATGCCACAATACTATCATAACGACGATAGTTAATAAGCACAATCAAGAAACCCCTTTACACAAACATCACAAGATACTAACACGTAGCATCCTAACACGTTTACTTATCAAAGCAACAAGAAAGTATTACAAGGCTATCACAAACCAATACAATCAAGTTGTTCACACAAGGTACTTTCTACTATACGATTAACAAGATCGGGTTTTTATCCCCAAAGTACTTCATACATTAACTCTTTAAAAGATACGTTACTTTCACGAAAGTCACACAATACCCGTAGTATATAAAAATAAAGTGATTATCTTTTTAAAGTAAATCAATTACTTCTCTTTGTAAAATCAAGTAGCAACACTCTTTTCCAATGTTCAAGTTTGCCTAATTTCCAATGTTCAAGTTTGCCTTATTCATTTAAGAATATAATTCTCCTTTAAACAATCTGAGAAACATAAGTCTTATGTGAGTAGGATATTCTTGTTTATAACAATCTTATTACAGCAGCCATGATCTAGGAAATATCATTTTGTCTCATCTTAGCTTCTATGCAGATGGAAGTTTCTACTGGTTTTAATAATACTTAATTATTCAAAACATTTCCTTTTATTAACGCAGATGGTTTGTCGATACACATTCTGATTTCCGAAATCAGTAAAGCATTCTTAAGCCGTTATACCTAACTTCCCATAAAGCTAGTATAACTTTTAAGTTTTCAAACACCAAGTATTACTTCTCCTTTCCAAAATGATTCAAAAATCTTTTGAAATACTTCAAGTTCTTTCTTATCATATAACAAGCCAGTTATAGTTCAAATCAGTTACCTTTTAAAAACCACATGTATTTTCTTACTAACATAAAGCTGTTATAACCAACTTCCCATAAAGCCGTTATAACACTTTATGTTTTAAACCACTCAAACACATTTAGCACGTATGCGTCACCGTACTACATAGTTCACACATATCATGCTAGAAGAGATAGGAAGAGGTTCACATACCTCGCGACGAGTATCGACTAATAGCAAAACGCTCCAAGTACTTTCCAACGTCGGCTACTCCTTAAGCCAAGTAGATTGCGCCACACGTAGTACTTCCACCTATAAGGCCACAAGGCGCTTATTAACATAAGGTCTCATCGTAGAACTTTCTACAGAAAATTCGGCAGCACCTCCCCCCCCCCCCGCAACAGCGTAAATCTCCTCCTCAATCGAGGCCGGCTACCAAGCCAACCAGGGGGGGGGGTTATACATCTAACCCTAACGGGTACAATTCTACTCCACGGTACTACTACACAAGTCTCATTATGTCTGATCTATGTAATTCTGATTCGATTCTTCAGGCTTAAGTCCAAGGACATTGCCACAAGCTATGTTCAGTTATATATATATAGTATACTTTAACTATATATTCCTACAACATGTAATATCCAATTACAAAAGGGGGACAAGATAGTTACCTCGATAAGCCCATAATTATCCAAGTATAAAGTCGATCCTGGGCAATCGTTTAGCTCCAACTCCGAGCGCTCCAACCCGCTCTAAACCACCCTTAGAAGTTCTAACCAACTTCTACACAATACTCCAACGGACTATGGAGATTTTCCTAGGGTTACGGTTTTGTGACTGACGGGAAGTATAATAGTATTTCTGGGCTTTTCGTAAAGGTATAACCTTAGAATACGACAAGGTATAAGGCTAAGGTAATTTGGGCATTATAACAATACTTGGAGAGTATTTCTATACCACAAAGGGGGGTATTATACGAAAGCAACTAGGCTAGGGGTACCCCGGCTAGCACCTCGAAGGAGGGGGTGTCTACCCACCGGCCTACCACTGGGGGACTCTCGGCCAAGGGGGGAGAGAGGGGCTCTCGGCCAAGACACCACACAAAGGGGGAAGGAAGAAGCTTTCAAGACTTAGGCAATTTGTGAATGAATTAGTCTTCAAAGGGAGGGGTATTTATAGGTCAAGTGAAAGCCAACCAATGGCCAAGATTACACCAAGTGTTAGGCAAGTGTAGGGCCAAGATTCACCCATGTGTACCTAGCCAACTTGCACACAAAATATCTACCAAAATATCTCCCACATTGCCTCCCAATCGTCCGTGTGCCCACTATGCCCACTGATGAGAGGGTGCCAAGTGCGCCTCTCGTTGGTCCAAAATGTTCCGTCTCTCGGAAAAATCATAAAAATACTAAATGACATAGCGGAAATTCCCTACGAAAGTTGGAAAACGTTTCGTCAAAAACGACTCTAGCAGGGTGTTGTGCACAAACATATTTCGACTGAAAGGTGCCACGTGGGGTGACACGTGTCGCCCCGATTAAATCAAAATATTTCGTCTTAGAAAATATCCAAAATGGCCAAAATCTCAAAGTCAAAGCGGGCCCCACAAAGCGTAAATTTCTCCGTGGGCCCACGTGACCATTTCGAAAATAAAATTCCATAATTCTCTAATATTCCAGGAAGTCCGAATACCAAATCGGGAATCAATTCCCATAAACGAACCTTTTTCCTTCACAAAACGGAAACTTTTCCGTGGAAAAATCGCCTCTTTCTTCCTTTCGATCTTTACATGCGTATCCTCAAATGCGTGCGTCCTCGCATACATACCACGGAACTACGGGTATAACAGAGGTACACCGGATCGTTGATCCTAGCTCTCGTGGTCACGCGATTTAGTTTGGGAAGCTCCGTTTCTCGGAGGCTTATCGATGGTATAGTCACCGTAAATCGTAGTGTTTACATTCGGGGTTTGGCGATACTGTCCGCCATTGTTGTCGTATCATTCTTAGAGGTATGTAATCTTGTTGTGGGCGGGGTTTGTAAAAGGATTAAACTGTTCATGTAAAAAAATTGCTATTTATATATATCTTGAAGGTAACCGTTTTAGTTGCTTTGTCTTCTTATTTCACCGTCTTATTACTTGGTTTCATGTATTGTCTTTATGTTCACGATTACTCGATGTATGTCTACTTGGGTGCGGGGTAAGGCACGGTCACGGCCGAGGTTGGTCGTGACAAAAGTGGTATCGAAGCGATTAATCCTCGGAAAGTGTCTACATCGTATCGATGAAGTCTTGATTATCGGTGTGTTGTGCACCACACCAATAATCGAGAGGCTATAGGATATTTTAGGATTGGTTTCTATTCTTCTCACTCGAGATCGTGCCTTAGAGGCATGTTGTAAGTTGGACCTCTAACGTATTTCTTTCCACTACCGTTATGCCTCGCGTAGGGCAACCCGGGCCCAGGAGGGCAAGGCAGCCGAGGGAGCTGCGAGTAGAGTTCAGAGGGTTGCGAGGGCACAGGCCCAATCCTTACCTAGGGTAGTGCTTCATTCGGGGATTTCTGCGACGTCACTAGCCCCAACAGAGTTTGCGGCGGCGGCCTGCTGCGGCCATGATATATGAACTTCGCCCGTTCCACGGCAAGAGCAGAATTTAGATTGCAAAGGCGACCACATTACTAGCTATAGATTTGGCTACGGAGAGTATACCGATGTCCGCGAGTCTTGAGGACTATCTAAAAGAGGTTGTGCAAGAGTAATTCTTGATTAGGCTTGAGCATGGCACGTATGCGGGCTTATGCGCGTGGCCGAGGCGATGTAGAGATCGGCGAGTTAACGAAGGACACGAGAAGAGGGCGAGCGGCAAGTCCTTTAGTAACTTTTGGTAGTCGCCTCACGTGATTAGATTATGCACATCCACCGGTCTGTGAGGTCCTCCACGAATTTCGGGGCGTTCGGGGTATGCGGGAGTTGGTCGAGCTCGAGCTTAGGTTCCACGGCTCTGCGTAGGTTCCAACCATCCGGATTGATTTTCTCGGTGTTCACAATGTGGCGGCGTCATCGAGGAATGTCGTCTTTTAGTTGGTGCGTGTCGCACTATGACCGTCGAGTGCATTTGTCGAAAGAGTGTCCTTGCGGGAGGACTTAGCCTTCAAGATCGGTGGGTAGTTCGTCATCTCCTTAGCTATCGCCTACAGGCGGGTTTGATTAGACGACTAAGGGAGTGAAGCGAGACATAGATCTATCCTTAACCCTCAGAGTTTTGTATAGGTGATAAGGTGAGTATACCTTAGGTGCTATGTTACGATAGCAGTGTGTTAGTTGTGATTTGAAATCATGGTTGTTTAACCGAGTAAGATTTTGGGGATAGAAAGTGTGAGCCTTAGAGCTTTATACGTAGAGACCTTAGAGGTGAGGCCATCTCGAGAAAAAGGTGTAGTGTTATGTTTGACCCTTATCGGAGTGCATAGTGCACATGAGTTATGTTGGGACAGGTCCCTAGTAGTGTGGAATGAAAGAGGGTAGTTGAGCTAAGAAGACCGCTAGGGTTTAAATAGCGTGATTAGTGAGATTGTTCGGTTCGGGAGCTAGTATGATGCGGCGTTGCGGGTGGGTTGAGGAGCGTTGCGGGTCAACCGCGGCAGGTTTGGTGGTGGGGTCAGTTTGTGGTGGTCCCGCCTTGTGGTAGGGTCACGAGGGTGTTAGGCCCATGTTCAGTTAACCAGCGTACGAGTTCGTGGATGCATTCGACCGGTGGTCGGGTCGATGGGGGCAGCCCATCGTGTTCTTCGTTCGGGACCGTTTACTCGGCTGTGTTGAGTTATCTGAAGGGTTGAAAGGATGCACGGGGTGCCTACCTTCACCTTATGTCAGACAGTGAAGCCCAGGTTGTGGCTATTTTTCGTCTTCTAAAAGTTTACCAGGCAGGGTTAAGAACTCAGGTGAGTCTCAGAATCGCATTCGCCCTCGGGCCAGTGCGTGGATTTCAGAGGTAGTCGTGGGGGGATTGTTGTCTCCTATGGAGGAAGTGTTTAAGCTACCATTTCAGTGTTCGGATATCGCTTTGTGAAGCCTTGTAGGGGCGGAAGTGTAAATTGTCGGTCGATTGGTTCGATGTTGGCAAGGTTCAGTTAGTTGGTTCAGGCTTGTTCCAGCAGACTGTGGATAGTGCGAAGCTTGTCTAGAAGAAGTTCTGGCAGCTCAGAGGAATTGTGCGGATAATCGGCGACGACGCTTAGAGTTCAGGTTGACGGTCGGTCTTCTTGAAGGTACCACCCCGGGTTGGGTGTGACGAGTTTGGAATCTGAGAGGAACTTAGCCCGAGTTACTTTGGGCCGCACGAGTTCATGTGAAGAATAGGCGGGTTGCCTATATGTTAGCTTTGTCGTCCGACTTAGGAGGTCAGCGTCCGGTCTTCGTATTGTTATGATCGGAAAAGTATCGGAGATCCATCGAGTGTTCCACTTAATGATGACCACGTTAGAGATAGTAGCCGAGTTTTGGAAGCGAAGCGATGTCGTAAATGTGGAAAGAGTTCGGTATACGACATCCTCGTGGATCGCATGCGATCGGTACCATTTGTTGGGTCGTCGAGCAAGGCTCGCGACAAAGGGACAAAAGTGGTACCATTTGTTGGGTCGCTGAGAAGGTTAATGCCTCGTGCAAAGTGACAAAGTGGTATCTACGACGAGTAAAGAGAGAAGCGAGCATGTATGGCGGCATAGATGTGATCATTTCTTTTGTTTGGAAAGTGTGGAAGAAGTATATTTTAGACCCGGTGAGGAGTGTTTTGTGGTGATGATTAGAGGTGTTTCCTCGTGGACTTTGACGTAAGTATTTACGCAGTGCGGTTTGTGGCGTGATTGTTCTCGTAAGAATAGTAGTGAAGACTATATTGGCGGGTTTGTTTTGAGACTTATAAGGAACATTCGACGAATGTTTCTAAGGAAGGAGAATGTTATACCGTATTTCACGAGTATATGCGAGGACGTGCGTAGAAAAGTTTGTGCCTTAAAGTGCTTGGCGAATTTTATTTGTGCATAACACGGTTAGAGTCGTTTTTAGTGAAACGTTTTCCACGACTTTCGTAGGGAATTTCGGCTATGTCATTTTTAATTTTTGCGGATTTTTAGAGGCGAAACATTTTTGGCAACGAGAGGCGACACTTGTCACCCTCCCATTGGAGCACGTTGGGAGGTAAAGAGGTGGGCGAATTGGCCATTGTTGGTCAAGGGTTGGTAGGATATTTTGTGGTAGATGGATAAGGTGCACTTGGCAAGATCTTGGCCTACACTTGCCTTGCACTTGGCAAGATCTTGGCCATTGGTTGGCCTTTGCTGGGCCTATAAATACCCGCTTTGGAAGACTTATTCATCCTAAAATGTTCTAAGTCTTAGAACTCCTCCCCCTCTTGTTTGACTCTCGTCCAAGAGCCCCCTCCTAGATAGGCCCTTGTGGCGAGAGCCTCCTCCCCCTTTTTGGTGTGGTAGTGGGGTACCCTAGCCTAGTTGTTTTCGTATAATACCCCCTCTTGATGGAAATACCTCAAAGTATTGTTATAATGCCCAAATTACCTTAGCCATATACCTTGTTGTATTCTAAGGTTATACCTATCTGATAAGCCCATAAATACTATTATACTTCCCTTAGTCACAAAACCGAAACCTAGGAAAAATCTCCATAGTCCGTTGGAGTATTGTGTAGAAGTTGGTTAGAACTTCTAAGGGTGGTTTAGAGTGGGTTGGGCGCTCGGAGTTGGAGCTAAACGATTGCCGGGATCGACTTTATACTTGGATAATTATGGGCTTATTGAGGTAAATATCTTGTCCTCTATTGTAATTGGAAATTACATATTGTTAGAATATATAGTTGAAGTATACTATATATAGAATCAACGTAGTTATTGGCAATGTCTTTTGACTTAAGCTGAATAATACTTACGGATGTCTTGCGACTTAAGCTGTATTTAAAGAAGATTCTTCAGTAATTACTTAGGGTGTATTCTGATGAGACTTGTGAAGTAGTACCGTGGAGTAGAATTGTACGTTAGGGTTAGATGTATAACCCCGGTTGGCTTGGTGGCGGCCTCGATAGAGGAGGAGATTTCTGTTGCGGGGAGAGTCTTTGCCGAATTTTACGTAGAATGTTCTACGAAGAGACCTTATGTTAATAAGCGCCTTGTGGCCTTATAGGTGGAAGTACTATGCGTGGCGCGATCTACTTGGCTTAGGGAGTAGCCGGCGGTTTGAGGTACTTGGGCGTTTTGCTATTAGTCGATAATCGTCGCGAGGTATGTGAACCTCTTCCTATCTCTTCTAGCATGATATGTGTGAACTATGTAGTGCGGTGAGCGTCACGTGCTAAATGTATGTGATTGGTTTAAAACATAAAGTGTTATAACGACTTTATGGGAAGTTGGTTATATGACTTTATGTTGGTAAGAAAATACATGTGGTTTTAAAAGTCTTGTTTTGAACTATAAGCGGCTTGTTATGTGTTAATAAAGAACTTGAAGTATTTCAAAAGATTTTGAATCATTTTGAAAGAAGAAGTAATACTTGGTTTTGAAAAACTTAAGAGTTATACTAGCTTTATGGGAAGTTAGGTATAACGGCTTAAGAATGTTTCTTGATTTGGAAATCGGAATGTGTATCGACAAACCAACTGCGGCGTTAATAAGAGGAAATGTTTTGACTAATTAAGTATTATTAAAACCAGTAGAAACTTCCATCCGCATAGAAGCTAAGATGAGACAAAATGATATTTCCTAGATCATGGTTTGTAATAAGATTGTTATAAACAAGAATATCCTACTCACATATAAGACTTATGTTTCTCGGATAGTTTTAAGGAGAATTATATTCTCAAATGAATAAGACTATGAACTACGAAACCTTTCTAAAATGAGAAACTTGAACATTGGAAATTAGGCAAACTTGATCATTGGAAAGAATGTTGCTACTTGATTTTACAAAGAGAAGTAATTGATTTACTTTAAAAGGATAGTCACTCTATTTTATACTACGTATTGTGTGACATTGTGAAAGTAACGTATCTTTTAAAGAGTTAATGTATGAAGTACTTTGGGGATAAAAACCGATTTTGTTAATCATATAGTAGAAGGTACCTTGTGTGAACAACTTGATTGTATTGATTTGTGATAGCACGGTAATACTTTCTTGATTGCGTTGATAAGTAAACGTGTTGGGATCTACGTGTGTTAGTATCTTGTGATGTTTGTGTGAAGGGTTTCCGCGATTGTGCTTATTAACTATCGGTCGTTATGATAGTATTGTGGCATTCATCTCTTGAGATGATTCCGGTTAAGGCGCCTCCGT
Source organism: Przewalskia tangutica (assembly GCA_029844215.1). Classification (NCBI taxonomy): domain Eukaryota; kingdom Viridiplantae; phylum Streptophyta; class Magnoliopsida; order Solanales; family Solanaceae; genus Przewalskia; species Przewalskia tangutica. Next base: position 75,519,630 of record CM056720.1, on the reverse strand, counting down.
CTGGGGTAGACTCGAGCGGTCGATGGACCTATGATTCGAGAATACCTCACGCAGTCCCGGGCTATCGCGAGCTACGAGTTCGAGTTAGTGTCGCCCTTTATGGGCACGCGGTCCATGTGCGTGCGGGCTGCGAAGTCGGGGCGATGCGGGAGTAGCTACCGACGCGGGAATACCTCATGCGGGCGATGAGATTGGCCTATGCGGGTGCGGGAGTTCGAGGTTAGGCAGCGTACATCGATCTGCGGGCAAGTGGCGGCTTTGATCATGTGGTCTGAGAGATCTTATGATCTGATTCATGACCTTGTTGGTGCGTGGGTTTTTAGTAGTCGGCTATGCCTTCGTACTACCGTGATTTTATTATGACACGTGGGACCCGGTGTTCATGTGTGTTCCTTGGTGCTTTTATATCATAGGCATGCGGTGAGGAAGGTATTCCAGGCATGATTGATGTTGTGGGCACGAGACCCATTGTTATACTTGAGTGATGACTTGAGGCGTGAGTCCACAACGACATACCGCTTTGTTATAAAGCGTAGTTGGTTATCATACATGTCTCCGCTTTATATGATGCTATGATTTCATTTCTGATATGTATTTTGATTTCACATACTTTGCACTGCCAGATCGACCTCGCCCGAGTGCGTTCATCTGCAGTTGAGGTACACGATCGTTGATCCTAGCTCGTGGTCACGATTTGCGTTTGGGAAGCTCCGTTTCTCGGAGGCTTATCGGTGGTATAGTCCTGCCGTCGTAAGTGTTTACATTCAGGGTTTGGCGGGGCCTGTCCCGCCATTGTTGTCGTATCATTCTTAGAAGTGCATGTAATCTTGTTGTGGCGGGGTTTGTAAAAAGGATTAAAGCGTTCATGTAAAAAAATTGCTATTTATATATATTTGAAGGTAACGTTTTTGGTGCTTTGTCTTCTTATTTTGTCTTATTACTTTGGTTTCATGTATTGTCTTTATGTTCTGATTACTCGATGTATGTCTACTTGGGTGCGGGGTAATTGGCACGCCGCGAGTTCGGTCGTGTGACAAAGATCAATTGCTTAAGGTGTTAAAAGAAAGAAGTCACTTGATTTAGAAGCTTGAAAATGTATTTTCTAAAAAAGTAATGTGCCTTGTCTTAAAATGTAGTTATGACTTGATACTACGGTTATTAGTATCTTGGAAGTTTTATATGAAAATGAGTCATTTTAAAAGAATAGAAGTACGTAGTACTTTGGGTTAAACTCCCGGATTTATAATGACATGTTAGTGCCTTAAGTAAACTAAAATGAGAGTGTATATGAATAAGACTAATAAGAAGTTAGGGGGATTTCTTAACTTGCTTATTAATTGTATGATAAGACGGTAGTGCTTATGTTATGTATGATGGCCGGTTGAGATAGGGTAAGAGTATATCTGAGGGGTAAATCCCCAAGATCGTTATACCACCTTCTGGGGTAGAGTATATCCGGCGGGTAAATCCAAGATCGTTATACCAATTAGTGGATTTGCTACCCACGATGAGAATACCTCATGCGAGTCCTTATGGGCTTATGTGGGTGAAATAGTCCCGTGCGGGTCTGCCTATCACGAGGAATACCTCGCGGTCCACGACTATCACGGGTGAAATAGTCGGAGTAGGATTGCTTAATGATCTCGCGGCGGTGGTCTGCTTTGATCGCGAGCTTCTATTTTTATGTTGTAAGTATACTTTTGATTACTCTCATTGTTAGTAAGGCCGTGTCGTTAATTGAGTTATCATACATCTCGATTTTATTATAGACTTATGATTTCATTCTGATGCTGATTTCGCCACATATTTGGTACATGTTGTCGACCTCCTTGAGGCTGCGTTCACGCCAGCAGTAGAGTACAGTTCTTGATCCTCACTCTTAGGATCACTGCTCACCGTTGAGAAGCTCCTTTATTCGGAGGCTTATCCACGGTATTGTCGGTTTGTACATTCGGGGTATGGCGGCCTGTCACTTGAGTTGTTATTCTTAAGTGTAGTCATATTGTGGTTTGGGTTGTAAAGGAAAAAAAATGTACTGTTTTATTTGTATAGTTTACGGAAGGTGGCCTTATCGGCTAGCCTGTTGTTATTTTATGTTTTAAAATTTATCAGTTGTGTATGTTCCGTTGCTATTCTCTGATGTATACCGAAAGTGCGGGTAGGGCACGATCAGCGAGGTCGGTCGTGACAAAAGTGGTATCGAGCGATTAGTCATCGGAAAGTGTCTCTGACCGTGTCTAGTAGAGTCTTGGTTATCGGTGTGTTGTGCACCACATCTATAACGAGGCTACAGACATTTAGGATTGGTTTCATTCTTCACTCTAAGATCGTGCGATAGAAATGTGTGGTTGTCGTCTCTCACAACAAGTTATTGTTCTGTTTCACGAGAAAAGCGTGATGACCGGGAAAGATTATGTGGATTGTGTATCCAGGTTGGTAATATTAGTAGTATAGTTGGTATTGTGACATACATCTATACGGATTTATGTATGAGGGTCAGACGCGTGTTGCCTAGAATGATTTTAGATTACCAGGATTTGGTAAGGACTAAGTGTTATACCCCGTATTTCCAGAGTATGCACGTGAGGGCGTACGTATTATAAATTTAAGCCTTAAAGTAGGCATAGTTTCGAAATTTGTACACAAGTGCCGGAAGGAGTCGTTTTTCGACGAAACGTTTTACTAAACTTGCGAAGGGAAAATTCCGGCTATGTCATTTTTAATTTTTGCGGATTTTTCCGAGAGAAGGAATATTTTGGACCAACGAGAGGGCGAAACTTGTCACCCTCAAGTTGGTGGTCTTGGACGGTCTTGTGGCCGAGAAGGAGGAGGATTTTGTGGCATGTTTTGTGGCTTGTTTGGTGCCTTGTTTTGTGCCATGTTTTGTGGAGTAGGGTTAGGGTGCACTTGGCTTGATCTTGGCCTTACACTTGCCTTGCACATGGCTTGATCAAGGCCATTGGTTTCCTATAAATACCCTCCCTTGTTGAAGACTTCTTCATCCTAAAATCTTTCTAAGTCTTGAATTCCTCCTCCTTTGTAGTGTCTAGCAGAGGGTACCACTTGCCTTGTGGTCCTCGTATAATACCCCCCGTCTCTTAGTAGAAATACTCTCCAAGTATTGTTATAATACCAAAATACCTTTGCCCAAATACCTTGTAGTATTCCCAAGGTTACCTCTATCTAAAAGAAGCTTGAAAATACTATTATACTTCCTTTAGCCACAAAACGAAACCCTAAGGAAACCTTCATAGTCGGTTGAAGTGTTAAGTAGAAGTTGCGTAGAACTTCTAAGGGTTGTTTGGAGCGGATTGGAGCACTCGGAGTAGGTGCTAAACGTTGCTCAGGATCGACATTAACTTGGATAATTTTGGGCTCATCGAGGTAAATACTATTGTCCTTCTAGTGTAATTGGAAATTACATACTGTAGTTGTATAGAAATGAATATAAGATTCATAGAAGAGGATTGAACTGTAATAGAAGGATATTACAGAAAAGACTTGAACTGAAATCACATCAGAAGAATTAAGTAGAAGATTAACTGTACTTACATAGGACTGTATTTACAGTAGACTGATAACCTTTATTGGTTGAATGTTCTGCGAGTAGCATGAACTACTTGGAAGGTGGACAAGGCTAGCCGGGTTATAGCCGAGGAGCGTTTTGCTTATAGTCGATAATCGTCGCGAGGTATGTGATTCTTCCTATACTCTTGAGCATGAAGTAATTTAAAAGAATACATATAGTACGGTAGACGTATGTGTGGCAATGTCTTTTGACTTAAGCCTGAATAATATGTATATATAATATGGTAGACGTATGTGTGCTAACTGAATATAGTTGTACGGCAATGTCTTTTGACTTAAGCCTGAATAATAAGAACCTTGAAATATTTTTAAAAGGAATATATATATAGTACGGTAGACGTACGTGTGTTAACTGAATGTAGTGTTACGGCAATGTCTTTTGACTTAAGCCTGAATAATAAAGAATCTTGAAGTATTTCAAAAGATTAATAAACCGTTTTGAAAGAAGAGTAATACTTGGTTTTGAAAACATAAGAGTTATACTTAGCTTTATGGGAAGTTAGGTATAACGTCTTAAGAGTGGTAAAGAGAATGGTTTACTGATTTTTAGAAGTTAAGAGACTTGATCTTAAAAGATAAGTGACTTGACTTAATATGGATGTTTGTGTGAAACCTCATTCGTGAGTAATGAGTACTTGGTTTTTAAAAGGGAATAATGTTTCTTGATTTGAAATCGAGAATGAGTACAAACCAACTGCAGGCGTTAATAAAGGAAAATGTATTGAATAATGAAGTATTATTAAAACCAGTAGAAACCTCCATCTGCATAGAAGCTAAGATGAGACAAAATGATATTACATTTCCTAAGATCATGGCTGCTTAATAAGATTGATTATGAACAAGAATAACCTACACTCATAAGGCATATGTTTCTCAGATTGTTTAAAAGAGAATTATATTCTTAAATGATTAAGACTATGAACTATGGAACTTTTCTAAAATAAAGAGACCTGAGTAATTGAAATTAGGCAAACTGGAACCTTAGGGGAAAGAATGTTGTTGAAAAGGAAAGTGTTTTGGTTTACCTAAAAATGTGAGTCACTCTATTTTTTTATACTACGGGTATCGGGTGACCTTTATAAAAGGAATGGATCTCTTTAAAAGGAATTTAACGTACGTAGTACTTTAGGGTTAAAACCCGGACTTTGATATAAAAAGGAAGTACCTTGAGTTGTGTATAACTTGCCTATACTTGTTGTTGTATCACTTGCCTATGCTTGTTGTTGTGTAACTCGCCTATGCTTGTTGTGATAGCCTTTGTTGTGCAAATTGTGTTTATACTACCGTCTCTCGATGGGCGGTTGACTTATTGAGCTTACTTGGGCGTCTAGCGTGTGGAGGATTCCACGGGTATGCTTCCATTATTATTATTGTTACATGGGCATGTCCGTCACGAATTTGGGGCATGTGGCGTCTGGCGGTTGATTACGATATATGGTTATTATTGTTACATGGGCGTGTACGCACGATGTAAATTCGGGGCATGTAGCGTGCGGCGGGTTGATCACCCAATATATTGTTGTTGATGTTACATGGACGTATACGCACCGTCAAATTAGCATGTGGCGTGCGGCATTATTATTGTTGCATCATGGACATCGCACCGTCTGCAGTCCGGGGCATGCGCGTGATGCGAACATGATTGATGTTGTGGGCGTGAGACCCGTAGTTATATATTGAGTGATGACTTTGAGGCGTGAGTCCGAACATCGCTATGTTGCGTCGTAGTTTGGTTATCATACATGTCTCACCTTTATATAGGTTATGATTTAAGCTGCGATATTATCGATTCACATACTTGGTACTGTTATCGACCTCGCCCGGGCTGCGTTCATCTGCAGTAGGAGTACACGGTAGTAGATCCTCGCTCTTAGGATCACGATTCGGCGTATTGGGAAGCTCCGTTTCTCGGAGGCTTATTAGTATGTGTTCCCCGAGTTGTAGGTTCTTGTACATTGATGGTATGGCGGGGCCTGTCCGTCATGGTTGTTGTAAATCTTAGAGTGCAGTAAATCTTTGTAGGCACGGTTGTAAAAGATTAAAGATTGGGTTTTATGTATTTATATCTGAAGGCAATTTTTGGTGCTGTTTTTATATTATATCTCTTGCTTCATGTCTTGTTTTTATGTTCGCTGATTTTCTACGATGTATGACTACTTGGGTGCGGTAAGGCACGATCACGAGCCCGAGTTAGTCGTGACACTAAGTAAATATCGAGCGATTAATCCTCGGAAAGTGTCTACGACGTGTCTAGTAAGTCTTGATTATCGGTGTGTTGTGCACCACATCTATAATCGAGGCCGCAGACATTTAGGGTTTCCATTCTTCTCATTCCGAGATCGTGCCTTAGAGTTGTGTTGTAAGTTGGACCGCCGACGTATTTCGTTTTCTGATTATGCCTCCGCAAGGCAACCGGGCCTAGGTGGGCAAAAGCGGCTGCTAGTGAGATCTGAGAGTGCGAGCGCGCGAGCGTCATTACACGAGCAGTGCAGACGGCCCGAGTTTTGCGCCGCCGGCCCAGCCGAGTTTAGCGCGGCGATGGGCGATGAGACCACAGTACACCGCAGTCCGGCTGGGCGAGAAGGTTAAGTACAAAGATGGCGATTCTTGGCGGGATCGTGGCGAACATGAGGATAGTGGCCGGCGATCCGTGCGCACCCACGGTTCACCATCGGATAGTTTGAGGCTACGGACTTTACGAGATGTAGCGCGAAGTTCGGGTCGAGGCCGAGGATGACCGCGGGAGTTCATCAAGCGATTCTGACGGATCATGAAATGTCGAGCTTGGAGCCGAGTCGGTGGTCCTACGTTCGCGTCGGTGCGTGATACCGCGATCGGCGGTTTGATGCGTGGGAGCTGTCGGGAGAATGCACTTCGGCCGTTTGGGATGAGTTTTGGGCATTTCTTGCACATTTCTTGCCTCCACAGATGAGAGGGCTCGGGCGACATTTTTGATGTTGAGGCGTAAGGCGTCTGATTGAGTACAATGTGAGTTCGACTCATTGGCTCGGTATGCCCCATTGTAATGGGCGATATGGAGGGAGTACACGCTACGTTAAGGTTAGATGACTACTTGGAAGAGGCTTGTTCGGTGTAGCTCTTCGGGCATGGACATTGCCGCATGCAGCTTATGCACTTAGAGGTGAGGCGGAAATCGGAATGACGAAGCAGAAGGCGAAGCAGCGAGTCCTTTGGTGACTTTCGAGCGGACCGCCTCGTGATATACTAGTTTTGTACCTCCGCCGGTGCAGTGGTCCTCCACAACCTTGGTATCCGGGATTGAGGCGGTCGAGCTCGTGGTTCAATTTCGGGGAGTAGGGTGTGGGCGGATCGATCACCCCTCGGTGTGGTCGATGTAGTACCGCATTTGGGAGTGTCGTGGTACCAAGGGAGCTTGTTATTTTTGCCCAACGGGGCCATCTAGCGAGAGGCTGTCCGACGAGTATGGCGGTAGGATAGCAGACTCTGAGATCGATTGCGGGTTCTTCACCTTCCATAGCTAGGCGGGATGTTCATACACGTGACCACGCAGGTCGCGGTGGAAGTTCCTAGTTTTAGCGGTCCTTTGAACCTCCTATTTTCAGGTATATCCTTAACCCTCTAGAGACTTGTATGTATTGATTATATGATGATGTGTTTAGTGTTATGTTCGGATAGCTTTGTGCTAAAATGTGATTTAGAAACCTGGTTAGTGTAAAAGGGTAAGCCTGGGGATGAGAAAATGATGAACCTTAGAATATTACGGTGGAGACCTTAGATATAATGCCGTCTTGAGTACAAGACTTTGCGGGTGATCTTTGTCAAAATGTATATGTATACGTGGAGTAATTGTGGGAAAATTCCTTGGGTAGTGTAAAATGGAAGTGGTAGCTTTCATGACCTGTATAGGTAAGATTGTTCCGGATCGGGAGACAAGATCTTGATGCGTTAAGTGGGTCGGGTTGGGGCCATGTTGCGGGCCAACCCGCGGCCTGTTTTGGGGTTGGGTCAGCTCTGGGTGGTCCTTGGTGGTAGGTTCACGAGGTGCTAGGCCAAGTTTAGTTGACCATCGTATGAGTTCGTGGGTGTGTTCGACCGCAGCGGATCGTGAAGGCGGGAATGGCCTTAAGGAAGATGAGGCTAGTAAGATGACCAAGTTTGGAGTGGTGACTCCAAGGTTTGGGAGCAGGCGATGTGAAGTGTGGTACATATACTAGAAGAGTTCAAGTGTTGGAAGGGCACGAGTAAGGAAGGAAGAGAGCGTGTGTTATTACCGTTATACCCGTATTTCCAGTATATGCGCGAGGGGCGTCGTAGAAAAGTTTGTGCCTTAAAGTGCTTGGCGAATTTTATTTGTGCATAACAGGTTAGAGTCGTTTTTAGTGAAACGTTTTCCACGACTTTCGTAGGGAATTTCGGCTATGTCATTTCTTATTTTTGCGGATTTTTCCGAGAGGCGAAACATTTTGGACCAACAAGAGGCGACACTTGTCACCCTCTCATTGGGACACCTGTGATAATGTAGTGGCGAAAGTTGGCCATTGTGGTCAAGGGTTGGTAGGATATTTTTGTGTTAGTTGGCTAGTGTGCACTTGGCAAGATCTTGGCCCTACACTTGCATAGCACTTGGCAAGATCTTGGCCATTGGTTGGCCTTCACTTGACTATAAATACCCCCTTTGGAAGACTTATTCATCCTAAAATGTTCTAAGTCTTAGAAACCCTCCCCTCCCTTCATGTTGTTCTCGTCCTCTCCCCCTTGTGAGGCTTAGCAGAGTTCCCTTCCCCACCCCTTGGCGAGTACCCACTAGCGGGGTAGGCGAGGGTATACACCCCACTTGTGGTGTTGTCTCGTATATATACCCCCTCTTGGTAGAAATACTCTCAAAAGTATTGTTGTAATGCCCAAATTACCTTAGCCATATACCTTGTAGTATTCTAAGGATACCTATCTGAAAAGCCAGAAAATACTATTATACTTCCGTCGGTCACAAAACCGAAACCACAGGAAAATCTCCATAGTCCGTTGGAGTATTGTGTAGAAGTTGGTTAGAACTTCTAAGGGTGGTTTAAGCGGGTTGGGCTCGGAGTTGGAGCTAAGCGATTGCCGGGATCGACTTTATACTTGGATAATTATGGGCTTTTGAGGTAAATATCTTGTCCTCTATTGTAATTGGAAATTACATATTGTTAGAATATATAGTTGAAGTATACTATATATAGAAGCGACGTAGTTATTGGCAATGTCTTTTGACTTAAGCTGAATAATACTTACGGCAATGTCTTGCGACTTAAGCTGAATTTAAAGAAGATTCTTGAGCTGTAATTACTTAGAACATGTATTCTGATGAACTTGTGAAGTAGTGCAGTGGAGTAGAATTGTACAGTTAGGGTTAGATGTATAACCCTTGGTTGGCTTGGTGGCCGGCCTCGATAGAGGAGGAGATTTCTGTTGTTGCGGGGAGGTCTTTGCCGAATTTTACGTAGAATGTTCTCTGAAGAGACCTTATGTTAATAAGCGCCTTGTGGCCTTATAGGTGGAAGTACTATGAGTAGCGTGATCTACTTGGCTTAGGGAGTAGCCGGCGGTTTGAGGTACTTGGAGCGTTTTGCAATTAGTCGATAATCGTCGCGAGGTATGTGAACCTCTTCCTATCTCTTCTAGCATGATATGTGTGAACTATGTAGTGCGGTGAGCGTCATGTGCTAAATGTATGTGATTGGTTTAAAACATAAAGTGTTATAACGACTTTATGGGAAGTAGGTTATAACGACTTTATGTTGGTAAGAAAATACATGTGGTTTTAAAAGGTCTTGATTTGAACTATAAGCGGCTTGTTATGTGTTAATAAAGAACTTGAAGTATTTCAAAAGATTTTTGAATCATTTTGAAAGAAGAAGTAATACTTGGTTTTGAAAAACTTAAGAGTTATACTAGCTTTATGGGAAGTTAGGTATAGCGGCTTAGAATGTTTCTTGATTTGAAATCGAGAATGTGTATCGACAAACCAACTGCGGCGTTGATAAAAGGAAATGTTTTGACTAATTAAGTATTATTAAAACCGGTAGAAACTTCCATCTGCATAGAAGCTAAGATGAGACAAAATGATATTTCTAGATCATGGTCTTTGTAATAAGATTGTTATAAACAAGAATATCCTACTCACATATAAGACTTGTGTTTCTCGAGATAGTTTTAAGGAGAATTATATTCTCAAATGAATAAGACTATGAACTCTGAAACCTTTCTAAAATGAGAAACTTGAACATTGGAAATTAGGCAAACTTGATCATTGGAAAAGAATGTTGCTACTTGATTTTACAAAGAGAAGTAATTGATTTACTTTAAAAGGATAGTCACTCTATTTTATACTACGGGTATTGTGTGACATTGTGAAATGCGTATCTTTTAAAGAGTTGATGTATGAAGTACTTTGGGGATAAAAACCCGATTTTGTTAATCATATAGTAGAAGGTACCTTGTGTGAACAACTTGATTGTATTGGTTTGTGATAGCCTTGTAATACTTTCTTGATTGCGTTGATAAGTAAGCGTGTTGGGATCTACGTGTGTTAGTATCTTGTGATGTTTGTGTGAAGGGTTTCCCTTGATTGTGCTTATTAACTATCAGTAGTTATGATAGTCATCTGTCATTCATCTCTCGAGATGATTAGAGTTAAGCGCCTCCGTCGCGGGGTAGACTTCGGCGGTCGATGGACCTATGATTCGAGAATACCTGTGCAGTCCCGGGGCTATGCGGAGCTACGAGTTCGGGTTAGTGTCGTCCTTTATGGGCATGCGGTCCATGTGGCCGTGCGGCTGCGAAGTCGGGGCGATCTTGGGAGTAGCTACCCTCGATGCGGGAATACCTCATGCGGGCGATGAGATTGGCCTATCGCGGGCTGCGGGAGTTCGAGGTTAGGCGTGCATTGATCTGCGGGCAAGCGGCGGCTTTGATCATGTGACGGTCTAGACAGATCTTATGATACAGTTCATGACCTTGTTGGTACTGTGGGTTTTTAGTAGTCGGTTATGCCTTCGTACTTACCCCGTACAGTTTTATTATGACACAGGTGGGACCTGGTGTTCATGTGTGTTCCTTGGTGCTTTTATATCATAGACTGCCGGCAGTGAGGAAGGTATTCCACGGGCATGATTGATGTTGTGGGCCTGAGACCCATTGTTATACTTGAGTGATGACTTGAGGGCGTGAGTCCCTAACTTGACATGACTGCTTTGTTGTAAACTGTAGTTTGGTTATCATACATGTCTCCTGCTTTATATGGCGCTATGATTTCATTTACTGATATGTATTTTGGTTTCACATACTAAATTTTTGTTATCTTGACCTCCTTGAAATTGCGTTCATGCGCGAGTTGAGGTACACGATCGTTGATCCTAGCTCTCGAGTCTGATTTGGCGTTTGGGAAGCTCCGTTTCTCGGAGGCTTATCGGTGGTATAGTCCTGTCGTCGTAAGTGTTTACATTCGGGGTTTGGCGGGCCACGTCGCCATTGTTGTCGTATCATTCTTAGAAGTGCGTAATCTTGTTGTGGGCGGGGTTTGTAAAAGGATTAAGCTGTTCATATTGAAAAAGTTGCTATTTATATATATCGAAGGTGCTAGTTTTGGTTGCTTTGTCTTCTTATTTCCTTTGTCTTATTACCTTTGGTTTCATGTATTGTCTTTATGTTCGTGATTACTCGATGTATGTCTACTTGGGTGCGGGGTAAGGCACGATCCACGGGCCGAGGTTGGTCGTGACAAAAGTGGTATCGAGCGATTAATCCTCGGAAAGTGTCTACGACCGTATCGATGAAGTCTTGATTATCGGTGTGTTGTGCACCACGCGATAATCGAGGAGGCTATAGGGTATTTAGGATTGGTTTCTATTCTTCTCACTCTGAGATCGTGCCTTAGAGGCGTGTTGTAAGTTAGACCTCGGCGTATTTCTTTCCACTTACCGTTATGCCTCGCGTGAGCAACCGGGCCCGGGAGGGCAAGCGGCGAGGAGGCTGCGAGTAGAGTTCGAGAGGGTTGCGAGGCCTGAGGCCCAATCTTTACCTAGGGTAGTGCTTCGTTCGGGATTTCTGCGGCGTCACTAGCCCGTGAGTTTACGCGGCGGCGGTCCTGCTGCGGCCATGATATATGAACCGTTCCACGGCCAAGGCAGAGAATTTAGATTGCAAAGGCGACCACATTACTAGCTATAGATTTGGCTACGGAGTATACCGATGTCTGCGAGTCTTGAGGACTAACTAAAGAGGTTGTGCAAGTAATTCTTGATTAGGCTTGAGCATGGCACGTATGCGGGCTTATGCGCGGCCGGCGAGGCGTGTAGAGATCGGCGAGTTAACGAAGGACACGAGAAGAGGGCGAGCGGCAAGGTCGCTTTAGTAACTTTTGGCGAGTCGCCTCGCGGAGTAGATTATGCATCCACGGTCTGGCGAGGTCCTCGCGAATTTCGGGGCGTTCGGGGTATGCGGGAGTTGGTCGAGCTCGAGCTTAGGTTCCGGCTTCTGGCGTAGGTTCGGCCATCCGGATTGATTTTTCTCGGTGTTGCGGTGTGACGGATGTCATCAGGGAATGTCATCTTTTAGGTTGGTACTTGTTGTACCTATGACCGTCGAGTGCAGTATCGAAGAGTGTCCTTGTAGGAGGACTTAGCCTTGAGATCGGTGGGTAGTTTGTCATCTCCGCTCATATCGCCTGCAGGCGAGTTTGATTAGAACGACTAAGGGAGTGAAGCGATGATATAGATATATCTTTAACCCTCAGAGTTTTGTTTATGTGATAAGGTGAGTATACCTTAAGTGCTTTGTGTTAGTTGTGATTAGAAATCCTGGTTAGTTAACCAAGTAAGAATTGGGGGGATAGAGAAGGTGTAAACCTTAGAGTCTTGTTACGTAGAGACCTTGTGGTAAGGTCATCTAGGGTAAAAGACGTATGGTTATGTTGATCCTTATCGGGGTGCCTAGTGCACGTGAGCTATGTTTGGGATAGGTCCCTAGTAGTGTGGAATGAAAGAGGGTAGTTGAGCTAAGAAGACCGCTAGGTTTTCGTAACATGTTTAGTGAGATTGTTCCTTCGGGGAGATAGTATTTTGCGCCTTGCCGGGTCGGGTTGAGGCCACGTTGCGGGTCAACCCGCGGCATGTTTGGTGGTAAGTGCGGTTGTGGTGGTCGCCTTGTGGTAGTGTCACGAGGTGTTAGGCCCAAGTTTAGTTAACCACGTCTGAGTTCGTGGATGCGTTCGACGGTGGTCGGGCGATGGGGCAGCCCATCGTGTTCTTCGTTCGGGACCGTTTACTCGGTGTGTTGAGTTATCGAAGGTTGAAAGGCTGCGCGGGGTGCCTACCTTCACCTTATGTCGGCGATGAAGCCCGAGTTGTGGCTATTTTCGTTTTCTAAAAGTTTACGAGCGAGGTTAGGAACTGGTGAGTCTCGAATCGCATTCGCCCTCGGGCCAGTGTTTGGATTTCAGGGATAGTTGTGGGGATTGTTGGCTACTGTGGAGGTAGTGTTTGATCTACCATTTCAGTGTTCGGATATCGCCTTATGAAGCCTTGTGAGGGCGGAAGTGTAAGTTGTCGATCGATTGGTTCGATGTTGGCAAGGTTGAGCGGTTGGTTGAGCTTGTTCCGGTTGTGGATAGTGAAGCTTGTCTAGAAGAGGTTACGGCGGCTCGGAGGAATCGTGCGGATAATCGGCGGCGACGCAGAGTTGAGTTGGCGGTCGGTCTTCTTGAAAGTACCACCGGGTTTGGAGTGCGGCGAGTTTTGGAAACGAGAGGAACTTAGCGAGTTACTTTGGGCCTTTGTGAGTTCATGTGAAGGATAGGCGGGTTGCCTATATGTTAGCATTTGCGTCCGGCGTAGGAAGCGGTCGTCCGGTCTTCGTATTGTGATGTTAGGAAATATCGAAGATCCGTCGAGTGTTCGATTAATGATGACCACGTTAGAGATAGTAACCCGAGTTTTGGAAGCGGCGATGCTCGAAATGTGGAAAGAGTTCGGTATCGACATCCTCGAGGATCGCGTGCGGCGGTACCATTTGTTGGGTCGTCGGAGCAAGGCTCGCGACAAAGTGACAAAAGTGGTACCATTTGTTGGGTCGGGCAAGGCTCGCGACAAAGTGACAAAGTGGTATCTCTGACGAGTAAAGAGAGAAGCGAGCATGTATGGCGAGCATAAGTGATCATTTCTTTTTGTAAAGAGAAGGTCACGAAGGAAGTATATTTTAGACCGGTGAGAAGTGTTTTGTGGTGATGATTAGAGGTGTTTTCCTCGTGGGCTTAGATAGAAGTATGTGCGGGTGTTTTACGTGGCGGTGTGGCGAGATTGTTCTCGTAAGTATAGTAGTGAAGACTATCTTGGCGCGTTTGTTTGAGACTTAGAAGGAACATTCGGGGCGAATGTTTCTAAGGAAGGAGAATGTTATACCGTATTTCAGTATGTGCAGCGGGGACGTGCGTAGAAAAGTTTGTGCCTTAAAGTGCTTGGCGAATTTTATTTGTGCATAACACCGGTTAGAGTCGTTTTTAGTGAAAGCGTTTTCCACGACTTTAGGGAATTTCGGCTATGTCATTTCTTATTTTTGCGGATTTTCCGAGAGGCGAAACATTTTGGACCAACAAGAGGGAGACACTTGTCACCTCTCATTAGGACCTTGAAGTGATAATGTAGTGGCGAAAGTTGGCCATTGTGGTCAAGGGTTGGTAGGATATTTTTGTGTTAGTTGGCTAGTGTGCACTTGGCAAGATCTTGGCCCTACACTGCACTTGGCAAGATCTTGGCCATTGGTTGGCCTTCACTTGACCTATAAATACCTCTTTGGAAGACTTATTCATCCTAAAATGTTCTAAGTCTTAGAAACCCTCCCCCTCCTTCATGTTGTTCTCGTCCTCTCCCCTTGTGAGGCTTAGAGAGTTCCCTTCCCCACCTTGGCGAGTACCCCACTGCGAGTAGTAGAGGGTATACCTTCCACTTGTGGTGTTGTCTCGTATATATACCACTCTTGGTAGAAATACTCTCAAAGTATTGTTGTAATGCCCAAATTACCTTAGCCATATACCTTGTAGTATTCTAAGGATACCTATCTGAAAAGCCAGAAAATACTATTATACTTAGTGGGTCCACAAAACCGAAACCCTAGGAAAATCTCCATAGTCCGTTGGAGTATTGTGTAGAAGTTGGTTAGAACTTCTAAGGGTGGTTTAGAGCGGGTTGGGCGCTCGGAGTTGGAGCTAAACGATTTCGAGGATCGACTTTATACTTGGATAATTATGGGCTTTTGAGGTAAATATCTTGTCCTCTATTGTAATTGGAAATTACATATTGTTAGAATAGATAGTTGAAGTATACTATATATAGAATCGACGTAGTTATTGGCAATGTCTTTTGACTTAAGCACGAATAATACTTACTGCAATGTCTTGCGACTTAAGCTGAATTTAAAGAAGATTCTTGTGTAATTACTTAGGGTGTATTACAGTAGACTTGTGAAGTAGTGCAGTGGAGTAAATTGTACCGTTAGGGTTAGATGTATAACCCCACTGGTTGGCTTGGTAGCCGGCCTCGATAGAGGAGGAGATTCTGTTGTGCGGGGAGAGTCTTTAATTTTACGTAGAATGTTCTCTGAAGAGACCTTATGTTAATAAGCGCCTTGTGGCCTTATAGGTGGAAGTACTATGAGTAGCGCGATCTACTTGGCTTAGGAGTAGCCGGCGGTTTGAGGTACTTGGGCGTTTTGCAATTAGTCGATGTCGTCGCGAGGTATGTGAACCTCTTCCTATCTCTTCTAGCATGATATGTGTGAACTATGTAGTGCGGTGAGCGTCATGTGCTAAATGTATGTGATTGGTTTAAAACATAAAGTGTTATAACGACTTTATGGGAAGTAGTTATAACGACTTTATGTTGGTAAGAAAATACATGTGGTTTTAAAAGTCTTGATTTGAACTATAAGCGGCTTGTTATGTGTTAATAAAGAACTTGAAGTATTTCAAAAGATTTTTGAATCATTTTGAAAGAAGAAGTAATACTTGGTTTTGAAAAACTTAAGAGTTATACTAGCTTTATGGGAAGTTAGGTATAACGGCTTAAGAATGTTTTACTGATTTCGGAAATCAGAATGTGTATCGACAAACCACTGCAGTGTTGATAAAAGGAAATGTTTTGACTAATTAAGTATTATTAAAACCAGTAGAAACTTCCATCTGCATAGAAGCTAAGATGAGACAAAATGATATTTCCTAGATCATGGTCTTTGTAATAAGATTGTTATAAACAAGAATATCCTACTCACATATAAGACTTGTGTTTCTCAGATAGTTTTAAGGAGAATTATATTCTCAAATGAATAAGACTATGAACTACGAAACCTTTCTAAAATGAGAAACTTGAACATTGGAAATTAGGCAAACTTGATCATTGGAAAAGAATGTTGCTACTTGATTTTACAAAGAGAAGTAATTGATTTACTTTAAAAGGATAGTCACTCTATTTTATACTACGGGTATTGTGTGACATTGTGAAAGTAACGTATCTTTTAAAGAGTTGATGTATGAAGTACTTTGGGGATAAAAACCCGATTTTGTTAATCATATAGTAGAAGGTACCTTGTGTGAACAACTTGATTGTATTGGTTTGTGATAGCCTTGTAATACTTTCTTGATTGCGTTGATAAGTAAGCGTGTTGGGATCTACGTGTGTTAGTATCTTGTGATGTTTGTGTGAAGGGTTTCCTTGATTGTGCTTATTAACTATCGATCGTTATGATAGTATTGTGGCATTCATCTCTTGAGATGATTCCGGTTAAGCGCCCTCCGACGCGGGGTAGGCTCGGCGGTCGATGGACCTATGATTCGAGAATACCTGTGCAGGTCCGGGGCCTATCGCGAGCTACGAGAGTTCAGGTTAGTGCACGTCCTTTATGGGCATGCGGTCCGTGGCCATGCGATGCGAAGTCGGGGCGATGCGGGAGTAGCTACCGATGCGGGGAATACCTCATGCGGGCGATGAGATTGGCCTACGCGGGCTGCGGGAGTTCGAGGTTAGGCGTACATTGATCTGCGGGCAGCGGCGGCTTTGATCATGTGGCGGTCTAAGCAGATCTTATAATCTGATTCATGACCTTGTTAGTGCGTAGGTTTTAGTAGTCGGTTATGCCTTCGTACTTACCGTCTGCATTTTATTATGACCGCAGGTGGGACACGGTGTTCATGTGTGTTCCTTGGTGCTTTTATATCATAGGCTGCCGGCGGTGAGGAAAGGTATTCCACGGGCATGATTGATGTTGTGGGCACGAGACCCATTGTTGTACTTGAGTGATGACTTGAGGCGTGAGTCCCTAACTTGACATGACTACTTTGTTGTAAGCGTAGTTTGGTTATCATACATGTCTCTGCTTTATATGGCGCTATGATTTCATTTACGATATGTATTTTCATTTCACATACTAAATTTTGTTATCGACCTCGCCCGAAATTTGCGTTCATCCGCGAGTTGAGGTACACGATCGTTGATCCTAGCTCTCGGTCACGATTTGGCGTTTGGGAAGCTCCGTTTCTCGGAGGCTTATCGGTGGTATAGTCCCATGCGTCGTAAGTGTTTACATTCGGGGTTTGGCGGGGCCACTGTCCGCCATTGTTGTCGTATCATTCTTAGAAGTGCAGTAATCTTGTTGTGGGCGGGGTTTGTAAAAAGATTAAACTGTTCATATTGAAAAAGTTGCTATTTATATATATCCGAAGGTAACCGTTTTGGTTGCTTTGTCTTCTTATTTCAACGTCTTATTACACTTTGGTTTCATGTATTGTCTTTATGTTCGTGATTACTCGATGTATGTCTACTTGGGTGCGGGGTAGGCACGATCCACGGGCAGGTTGGTCGTGACAATTACGTGGCCAGGTGTGGCGTTGACAACTTGTTTAAGTTAAGAAGAACTTTATCATTATCCGTCTTGAGAAGGAACATTCGGGACGAATGTTTCTAAGGAGGGGAGAATGTTATACCCCGTATTTCCAGAGTATGTACGTGAGGGCGTACGTATTATAAATTTAAGCCTTAAAGTAGGCATAGTTTCGAAATTTGTACACAAGTGCCGGAAGGAGTCGTTTTTCGACGAAACGTTTTACTAAACTTGCGAAGGGAAAATTCCGGCTATGTCATTTTTAATTTTTGCGGATTTTTCCGAGAGACGTAATATTTTGGACCAACGAGAGGGCGACACTTGTCACCCTCAAGTTGGTGGTCTTGGACGGTCTTGTGGCCGAGAAGGGGGAGGATTTTGTGGCATGTTTTGTGGCTTGTTTGGTGCCTTGTTTTGTGCCATGTTTTGTGGAGTAGGGTTAGGGTGCACTTGGCTTGATCTTGGCCTTACACTTGCCTTGCACATGGCTTGATCAAGGCCATTGGTTTCCCTATAAATACCCCTCCCTTGTTGAAGACTTCTTCATCCTAAAATCTTTCTAAGTCTTGAATTCCTCCCTCCCCCTTTGTAGTGTCTAGCCGAGGGGTACCCCCCCCCCCCTTGACTTGTGGTCCTCGTATAATAACCCCCCTCTCTTAGTAGAAATACTCTCCAAGTATTGTTATAATACCCAAATACCTTGGCCCAAATACCTTGTAGTATTCCCAAGGTTACATCTATACGAAAAGCCCGGAAAATACTATTATACTTCCTTTAGCCACAAAACGAAACCCTAAGGAAACCTTCATAGTCGGTTGAAGTGTTAAGTAGAAGTTGCGTAGAACTTCTAAGGGTTGTTTGGAGCGGATTGGAGCACTCGGAGTAGGTGCTAAACGTTGCTCAGGATCGACATTAACTTGGATAATTTTGGGCTCATCGAGGTAAATACTACTGTCCTTCTAGTGTAATTGGAAATTACATACTGTAGTTGTATAGAAATGAATTTAAGATTCATAGAAGAGGATTGAACTGTAATAGAAGGATATTACATAAAAGACTTGAACTGAAATCACATCAGAAGAATTAAGTAGAAGATTAACTGTACTTACATAGGAGTATTCTGATGGTGATAACCTTTATTGGTTGAATGTTCTGCGAGTAGCATGAACTACTTGGAAGGTGGACAAGGCTAGCCGGGTTATAGCCGAGGAGCATTTTTCTTATAGTCGATAATCGTCGCGAGGTATGTGATTCTTCCTATACTCTTGAGCATGAAGTATTTTAAAAGAATACATATAGTACGGTAGACGTACGTGTGGCAATGTCTTTTGACTTAAGCCTGAATAATATGTATATATAATATGGTAGACGTACGTGTGCTAGCGAATATAGTTATGCGGCAATGTCTTTTGACTTAAGCACGAATAATAAGAACCTTGAAATATTTTTAAAAGGAATATATATATATAGTGCGGTAGGCGTGCGTGTGTTAGCGAATGTAGTGTTACGGCAATGTCTTTTGACTTAAGCCTGAATAATAAAGAATCTTGAAGTATTTCAAAAGATTAATAAACCGTTTTGAAAGAAGAGTAATACTTGGTTTTGAAAACATAAGAGTTATACTAAGCTTTATGGGAAGTTAGGTATAACGTCTTAAGAGTGGTAAAGAGAATGGTTTACTGATTTTTAGAAGTTAAGAGACTTGATCTTAAAAGATAAGAGACTTGACTTAATATAGATGTTTGTGTGAAACCTCATTCGTGAGTAATGAGTACTTGGTTTTTAAAAGGGAATAATGTTTCTTGATTTGAAATCAGAATGAGTACCGACAAACCACTGCAGCGTTAATAAAGGAAAATGTATTGAATAATGAAGTATTATTAAAACCAGTAGAAACCTCCATCTGCATAGAAGCTAAGATGAGACAAAATGATATTACATTTCCTAAGATCCTGGCTGCTTAATAAGATTGATTATGAACAAGAATAACCTACACGCATAAGGCATATGTTTCTCAGATTGTTTAAAAGAGAATTATATTCTTAAATGATTAAGACTATGAACTATGGAACTTTTCTAAAATAAAGAGACCTGAGTAATTGAAATTAGGCAAACTGGAACCTTAGGGGAAAGAATGTTGTTGAAAAGGAAAGTGTTTTGGTTTACCTAAAAATGTGAGTCACTCTATTTTTTTATACTAAGGGTATCGGGTGACCTTTATAAAAGGAATGGATCTCTTTAAAAGGAATTTAACGTACGTAGTACTTTATGGTTAAAACCCGGACTTTGATATAAAAAGAAAGTACCTTGAGTTGTGTATAACTTGCCTATACTTGTTGTTGTATCACTTGCCTATGCTTGTTGTTGTGTAACTCGCCTATGCTTGTTGTGATAGCCTTTGTTGTGCAAGAATTGTGTTTCTATACTACCGCGTCTCTCGATGGAGGGCCGGTTGACTTGTTGAGCTTACTTGGGCGTCTGGCGGTGACGGAGGATTCCACGGGTATGCTTCCATTATTATTGTTACATGGGCATATGCGCACCGTCACGAATTCGGGGCATGTGGCCACGCGGCAGGTTGATTACCGATATATGGTTATTATTGTTACATGGGCGTGCTGGCGATGTAATTCCGGGGCATGTAGCCGTGCGGCGAGGTTGATCACCCAAGATATTGTTGTTGATGTTACATGGACATGCTCTGCGCCGTCTGCAGACCGGCATGTGGCGTGCGGCATTGTTATTATTGTTGCATCATGGACATATGCTGCGTCACCACCGGGGCATGCGGCCATGATCACGAACATGATGTTGTGGGCGTGAGACCCATAGTTATATATTGAGTGATGACTTTGAGGCGTGAGTCCGGACTTCGCTACTTTTATGTTGCGTCTTGTAGTTTGGTTATCATACATGTCTCTGCTTTATATGGTATTATGATTTAAGCTGCGATATTATCGATTTCACACTTAGTACTGTTGTGCGACCTCGCTCGGGGCTGCGTTCAATCTGCGGTAGGAGTACACGGTAGTAGATCCTCGCTCTTAGGATCACGATTCGGCGTATTAGGAAGCTCCGTTTCTCGGAGGCTTATTATTCGGTATGTGTTCCTAAGTTGTAGGTTCTTGTACATTCGTGGTATGGCGGGGCCTGTCCGTCATGGTTATTGTAAATCTTAGAGTGCATGTAATCTTTGTTGTGGCGGGGTTGTAAAAATGATTAAACTGTTCGGGTTTTTATGTATTTATATACAGAAGGCAACTGTTTTGGTTGGCCTGTTTTTATATTATATCTCTTGCTTCATGTCTTGTTTTTATGTTCCGCTGATTTTCTCTGATGTATGACTACTTGGGTGCCCGGGTAAGGCACCAGTCACGGGCCCAGGTTCGGGTCGTGACACTAAGTAAATACCGGGAAGGTATGAAACAGTTTAATGAATTCTCATCAAGGTTTTACGTACTAATTTGAGATAATTAGGAAATGATGAGCTGTCTGAGAAGGAAATGGACCCTTAAGGAGTTATTATTAAGGGAATTAATGGAAGGCTATGTTAATAGATTGAGCTACGTAGTAGGATTTCGAGAATGGTACGGGTGAGATCCGTATGGAATAAGTATGGTTGTTGTGGTCAAGACAACACGATTATGGTATTACGATAAGTTTTGTACCCGTTTACGGGGGGACTGATAAGGTAGGCATGGAGCATGGAAATTGCGAGCCTAAGAATGTGATAACCACCGAGACCTTAGGTTTATAAGGCCTTCTCGGGTAGTAAAAAGTTAAGACAGACCAAGGAAAAGAGTTAAATACGACGCCGAGTCGGGTTAGGGACCTATTAAGGGTCGCCCCATAGCTTGAAATGAAATGGGATCAATTGGAAGTAGTCCCGCTACGTGACAGGGTCACGAGGGTGCAAGGCCCAAGTTTAGTTAATCATTTTACGGGTTCGTGGACGTGTTCCACCGGAACCAGGTTGTGAGAGCCGGAATGGGCCTTATATTGTTTAATTTAGTAACTCCAAAGAGTGGAGGCCAGAATTAGTATGGAATTTATGTACGTATGCTAGTATAAGTTTGGAAATGCGGAAAGAGTGCGACCGGTGAAAAGAGAGCAACCAAGTGTAAAGAAATGGAGCACGAATCCATGAAATGTTATACCGTATTTTGGTAATATGCGTATGGACGTGCGTCACGATTTGAGCCTTAAGTTAGGCATTGGATTCGATTTGGGCACAGTGCGATTAGAGTCGTTTTTCGTAAACGTTTCCAGACTTTCGTAGGGAATTTCGGCTATGTCATTTTTAATTTTTGCGGATTTTTAGAGGCGAAACATTTTGGACCAGCGGAGGGTGACATGTCACCTCACATTGAAGCAAATGGAAGGTTGGACGATTTGGGCGTCCAAGAGGCCTTGGTTGGCCTTGGCGATTGGCTCCCTTTTGTGCCTAGTTTTGTGGCTTGTTTTGTGGAGTGTTTTGTGGAGTGTTTTGTGGGTGCACTTGGCTTGATCTTGGCCTTACACTTGCCTTGCACTTGGCTTGATCTTGGCCATTGGTTGGCCTTTGGGTTTGCTATAAATACCCCTTAGTTGATGAACTTTCTTCATCCAAAAATCATTTCAAGTCTTGAAATCTCTCCTTTGTGTGTTGAAATTCGTCCAAGCCCTCCCCTTAGTGGAGCTTGGTAGAGGTCTCCCCTCACTTGTGAGGTCTAGCGGTAGGGTACCCACTAGCCTAGTTGTTTCGTATAATACATCCCCTTTGTGGTATTGAAAAACTCCTCCAAGTAATTTTAAAAAGCCCCAAATACCTTAGCCTTATAACTTGTAGTATTCAAAAGTTACCTCTATCGTGAAGTCAGGAAATACTACCTTTTGTCCCTTTAGTCTCAAACGAAACCCTAAGAAAATCTTCGTTGATTGGTTGAAGTATTTAAGTAGAAGTTGGTTAGAACTTCTAAGGGTTGTTTGGAGCGGTGGAGCACCGAGTTGGAGCTAAACGTTGCTAAGGATCGACATTTAACTTGGATAATTATGGGCTTATCGAGGTAAACACTACTGTCCTTCTATTGTAATTGGAAATTACATGTTGTTAGAATATATAGTTGAAGTATACTATATATAGAACTATACTTAATCGTGGCAATGTCTTTTGACTTAAGCTGAAGAATTAAGAATCGAATGTAATTACATAGGTGTATTCAGGTAGACTTGTGTAGTATTCTTGTGTAGTAGAATTGTACACGTCCGGTTAGGCGTGTAAAACCCCGGTTGGCTTGGTAGCGGCCTCGATAGAGAAGGAGATTTCTGTTGTGGCGGGGAGATCGCCGAATTTTATGTATAATATTCTACGTTGTGGTCTAGATGATAATAGGCGCCTTGTGGCCTTATAGGTTGAAGTACCTACGTGTGGCGCGATTTACTTGGCTTGAGGAGTAGCCGACTGTTTGGAGCGTTTTGCTATTAGTCGATACCCGTCGCGAGGTATGTGAACCTCTTCCTATCTCTTCTAGCATGATATGTGTGTAACTATGTAGTACGGTAGACGTACATGTGTTTAATGTATTTGATTGGTTTGAAACATAAAGTGTTATAACGGCTTTATGGGAAGTTGGTTATAACAGCTTTATGTAGGTAAGAAAATGGGTTGTGGTTTTTAAAAGATAATTGATTTGATTTATAACTGGCTTGGGGCGTTATATAAAACTTGAAGTATTTCAAAAGATTTATGAATCGTTTTGAAAGAAGTGTAGTATTGTGCTTTGAAAAACTTAAGAGTTATACTAGCTTTATGGGAAGTTAGGTATAACGGCTTAAGAATGGTTTACTGATGTTAGAAGTTAAGAGACTTGATCTTATAAGATAAGAGACTTAACTTATTTGTTTTAATGTGAATGTTTGTGTGAAACCTCATTCGTGAGTAATGAGTACTTGATTTTATTTAAAGGGATAATGTTTCTTGATTTGAATCGGAATGTGTATCGACAGCACCAACTGCGGCGTTAATAAAGGAAAATGTATTGAATAATGATGAATTGTATTAAAACCGGTGAAACCTCCATCTGCATAGAAACTAAGATGAGACAAAATGATATACATTTTCTAGATCATGGTCATTGTAATAAGAATGTTGTAAACAAGAATAACCTACTCAATTGTTCAAAAAGGAAATCAAGTGATTAAGTTTATGAACTATGAAACCATTTGAAAATGAGAAACTTGAGTAATTGAAACTATGCATAATGGAACTTAGGAAAAGAATGTTGTTACTTGATTTTGAAAGGGAATGTGGGTTGGTCATTCTAATACTACGGGTATCGGGTGACTTTTATAAAAGTAATGGATCTCTTTTAAAAGGACTTAACGTATGTAGTACTTTGGGGTTAAAAACCCGGACTTTGGCATAAAATGAAAGTACCTTGAGTTGTGTGAAACTTGCCTATGCTTGTTGTTGTGAAACTTGCCTATGCTTGTTGTTGTGAAACTTGCCTATGCTTGTGATGATAGCCTTTGTTGTGCAAGTGTGGTATTTCTGTGTTACCGCGTCTCTCGATAGAGGGCCGGTTGACTTGTTGAGAACTTACTTGGACGTGCTGGCAGTGATGGAGAATTCCACGGGTATGTTTCCATTTTGATTACTGTCTTATTGTTGATGTCACATGGACATGTCTACACCGATGCAGTATTCCGGGGGCATGTGGCCATGCGGCCGGGTTGATTACCCGATATATGGTTATTTCTGTTCCATGGACGTGTCTACACCGATGTTGTATTCCGGGGGCATGTGGCGTGCGGCGGGTTGATTACCGATATATGGTTATTTCATTCCATGGGCGTGTCTACACGATGTTGTATTCGGGGCATGTGGCACGCGGCGGTTGACTACCTAGTATATTGTTGTTGAGGTTACATGGGCATGTCTACCGTCTTTGTATTCGGGGCATGTGGCCACGCGGCCTTATTGTGTGTTGCATCATGGACATGTACACCGTCTTGTATTCGGGGCATGTGGCCATGATGCGAACATGATGGATGTGGTGGGCGTGAGACCCGTAGTTATATTTAGTGGTGACTTTGAGGCGTGAGTCCACGACTTGATTGTTATGTCGCTGAGAGTTTTGAACTAGTTATCATACATGTCTCCCGCTTTATATAGACTAGTATGATTTCATTTTGATATTTCTGATTTCACATACTTGGTACTGTTATGCGACCTCCTTGAAGTGCGTTCATCTGCAGTAGAAGTACATCGGGTCGATCCCCTTGTAGGATCACGTTCAGCGTTTTTGGAAGCTCGTTCGTCTGAGGCTTATCTTTGTATGTGTTCCCCGAGTTGTAGGTTCTTGTACATTCGAGGTATGGCGGAGCCTGTCCGTCATAGTTGTTGTATAAATCTTAGAAGTGCATGCTTTGTTGTGGGCGGGGTTTGTAAAAAGGATAATCGTCGGGTTTATGTATATACCGAAGGCAATCTGTTTGGTTGCTCTGTTTATTTATGATATCTCTTGTTTCATGATTCATGTTTTATATTCCGCTGATTTTCTCGATGTTGTATCACTAGGGTGCCGGGTAAGGCACTGATGTGGGCCGAGTTTGGGCGTTACAAAAGTGGTATCGAGCGATTAATCCTCGGAAAGTGTCTGCACCGTGTCTAGTAGAGTCTTGATTATCGGTGTGTTGTGCACCACATCTATGTCGAGGCTATAGGACATTTAGGATTGGTTTCCATTCTCCTCATTCCGAGATCGTGCCTTAGAAGTATGTTGTAAGTTGGACCCTCCGACGTGTTTCGTTTTTACCGTTATGCCTGCGAAGGCAACCAGGGCCCGAGAAGGGCAAGGCAGCCGAGGAGGCGCTAGTGGGATCGAGAGAAATGCGGCGCGAGCGGTCGATACACGAGTAGTGCTTGACGGCGAGTTTTGCGACGCCGCCCGGCCAAAGAGTTTAGAGCGCGGCAATGGCTGCTGAGACTCTGATACTGAGCCTCCGTCCCACGATGCGGAGGCGGGAGATGGGTCCGAGAGATGGCCCGATTATTGGCGTGGTTGTGGCGAGATATGAGATAGGGCCGGACGTTCGATTCAGCGGCGAAAGTAGTGCGCTGGGCGACGGTTTGAGGCTACGGGATTTCCTTAGTTGTAGCCCGCTGAGTTTCTGGTCGAGGCGGAGGATGATCCGCGAGGAGTTCATCCGTCGATTCTGAGAGGATCATCGCGGGTGATCAAGGCTTGAGACCGAGTGCGTGACATTTAGTTCGCGTCGGCTGCGTGACACGCAATCGATTGGTTTGACTTCGTGGGAGCTTTCGGGAGAGCATGCACTTCCACCGTTTGGGATGAGTTTTGAGGGGCCTTCTGGCACATTTCTTGCCTCGCGGATGAGGAGGGCTCGGTAAACAGTTTTTGATGTTGAGCGAGCGAGCGTCTGATTCGGGAGTACAATGTGAGTTCGACTCATTGGCGGTATGTTCCGCATTAGTAGCTAGTATGGAGGATCGAGTGCCGATATGTTCTGAGGCTCGATGATTACCTAGCGAGAGAGTTGTTGGTGTTTCCGCCCAGTAGGGCATGAACATTGCCCGCATCTGAGCTCACGACTTGGAGTGCGAGGCGCGCGGATCGGCAGGTGGACCGCTTTGGCGAGAAGAAGGCCAAGACGGCGGATATTTTGGCGACGCCGAGGCGGACCGCCTCGGAAGATACTAGTTTTGTACCTCCGCCATTCAGAGTGGTCCTCCGCACGCCCGGGACCGCAGGATATTCGGGAAGCGGTCGGGGCTCGGGTTTGAATGTTGCGGAGTAGGGGTGTTGGCGGATGCACGATCACCCTACCTCGGTGTGGTCGATGTGGTAGACCGCATTTCGGGAAGTGTCGTAGTACGAGGAGCTTGTTATTCTGCGGCCGTCGAGGGCCGTGTGAAGAGAGGCGTGCTTATAAGAGAGGTTCAGCGACGACTCGACGCCAGATCGATGGTGGTTCATCACGCCCTGATTATGCGCCTGCCAGCGTGCCTATGATTAGAGTGGAGCGGTAGCCGGTATATCCTTAACCTACAGAGTTTTGGTATCGCGATATGATGATCTCATTATTATGTGCTATGTGTGCGAATAGCGTTGTGTTAATTGTGAGTTAGAAAACATGGTTAGTTGGGAGGCTAAGTATGGGGTCATGGTAAGTATGAACCACAGGCGTGTCACGATTGAGACCTACGGGTAAGGTCGTCTTGAGTAAAAGATCTATTTTATGTTTGACCTTTATCGAGTGCGTAGTGTGCGTGGGTTATGTTTGTGTGATCGGTCCCGGGTAATGTGAAATGGAAGTGGTAGCTTTCGCGACTGTAGAGGTAAGAATGTTCGGATCAAGAAACTAGGAAGTTGGCACTACAGTGGGTCGGGTTGGGGCCATGTTGCGGGCCAACCCGCGTCCCGTTTCGAGGAAGGGTCAGCTCTGGGTGGTCCCGCCAGGTGGCAGGGTCACGAGGGTGCTAGGCCCCAGTTTAGATGACCATCGTATGAGTTCATAGATACGTTCGATCGAATCGTTCGTGAAGGCGGGAATGGCCTTAGGGAAATCGAGGTTAGTGAGATGACCAAGTTTGAGTAGAGACTCGAGGGTTGGAAACGGCGTTGACAGAAGTGTGGTACGGATACTAGAACGAGTTCGAGTGTTCGAGACGAGTACTACGAGAAAGGGGAGAAGTGAACGTGTGTTTTATGGCCAGGTGTGGCATGATCGTTTTCGTAAGTATAGCAGTGAAGACTATACTGGTACCTGTTTGTTTTGAGACCTAGAAGGAACATTCGGGGCGAATGTTTCTAAGGGGGGAAGAATGTTATACCCCGTATTTTCAGAGTATGTACGTATGGACGTACGTACGAAATTTGAGCCTTAAGTTAGGCATTGGATTCGATTTGGGCACAAGTGCCGATTAGAGTCGTTTTTCGACGAAACGTTTCCACAGCTTTCGTAGGGGAATTTCCGGCTATGTCATTTTTATTTTTTGCGGATTTTTCCGAGAGACGAAACATTTTGGACCAACGGGAGGGTGACATGTGTCACCCTCACATTGGAAGCAAATGGAAGGTTGGACGATTTGGGCGTCGAGGCCTTGGTTGGCCTTGGCGATTGGCTCCCTTTGTGCCTAGTTTTGTGGCTTGTTTTGTGGAGTGTTTTGTGGAGTGTTTTGTGGGTGCACTTGGCTTGATCTTGGCCTTACACTTGCCTTGCAGTCTTGGCCATTGGTTGGCCTTTGGGTTTGCTATAAATACCCCCTTAGTTGATGAACTTTCTTCATCCAAAAATCATTTCCAAGTCTTGAAATCTCTCCCCCTTTGTGTGTTGAAATTCGTCCAAGCCCTCCCCCCCCTTTGTGGAGCTTGGCCGAGAGGTCTCCCCTCCCCCCCCCCTTGTGAGGTCTAGCCGTGGGGTACCCCTAGCCTAGTTGTTTGTATAATACATCCCCATTTGTGGTATTGAAATACTCCTCCAAGTATTGTTATAATGCCCAAAATACCTTAGCCTTTTACCTTGTAGTATTCCAAAGTTACCTCTATACGTAGAGTCCGAAAATACTACCTTTTGTCCCTTTAGTCTCAAACCGAAACCCTAAGAAAATCTTCGTTGATTGGTTGAAGTATTTAAGTAGAAGTTGGTTAGAACTTCTAAGGGTTGTTTGGGCGGGTGGAGCACGGAGTTGGAGCTAAACGTTGCTAAGGATCGACATTTAACTTGGATAATTATGGGCTTATCGAGGTAAACACTACTGTCCTTCTATTGTAATTGGAAATTACATGTTGTTAGAATATATAGTTGAAGTATACTATATATAGAACTATAATAAGTAATGTGGCAATGTCTTTTGACTTAAGACTTAAGAATTAAGAATCCGAATGACTGTAATTACATAGGGTGTATTCTGAGCAGACTTGTGTAGTATTACTGTGTAGTAGAATTGTACACGTCCGGTTAGGCGTGTAAAACCCCCCCCCTGGTTGGCTTGGTAGCCGGCCTCGATAGAGAAGGAGATTTACGCTGTGGCGGGGGGGGGAGATGCTGCCGAATTTTATGTAGAATATTCTACGTTGTGGTCTAGATGATAATAGGCGCCTTGTGGCCTTATAGGTTGAAGTACCTACGTGTGGCGCGATTTACTTGGCGAGGAGTAGCGATTGTTTGGAGCGTTTTGCTATTAGTCGATACCGTCGCGAGGTATGTGAACCTCTTCCTATCTCTTCTAGCATGATATGTGTGTAACTATGTAGTGCGGTAGACGCATACGTGTTTAATGTATTTGATTGGTTTGAAACATAAAGTGTTATAACGGCTTTATGGGAAGTTGGTTATAACAGCTTTATGTAGGTAAGAAAATGGGTTGTGGTTTTTAAAAGATAATTGATTTGATTTATAAGCGGCAGGCGTTATATAAAACTTGAAGTATTTCAAAAGATTTATGAATCGTTTTGAAAGAAGTGTAGTATTGTGCTTTGAAAAACTTAAGAGTTATACTAGCTTTATGGGAAGTTAGGTATAACGGCTTAAGAATGGTTTACTGATGTTAGAAGTTAAGAGACTTGATCTTATAAGATAAGAGACTTAACTTATTTGTTTTAATGTGAATGTTTGTGTGAAACCTCATTCGTGAGTAATGAGTACTTGATTTTATTTAAAGGGATAATGTTTTACTGATTTCGGAAATCAGAATGTGTATCGACAGCACCAACTGCGGCGTTAATAAAGGAAAATGTATTGAATAATGATGAATTGTATTAAAACGGTGAAACCTCCATCCGCATAGAAACTAAGATGAGACAAAATGATATACATTTTCTAGATCATGGTCATTGTAATAAGAATGTTGTAAACAAGAATAACCTACTCAATTGTTCAAAAGGAAATCAAGTGATTAAGTTTATGAACTATGAAACCATTTGAAAATGAGAAACTTGAGTAATCAAACTAGGCAAGCGGAACTTAGGAAAGAATGTTGTTACTTGATTTTGAAAGGGAATGTGGGTTGGTCATTCTAATACTACGGGTATCGGGTGACTTTTATAAAAGTAATGGATCTCTTTTAAAAGGACTTAACGTATGTAGTACTTTGGGGTTAAAAACCCGGACTTTGGCATAAAATGAAAGTACCTTGAGTTGTGTGAAACTTGCCTATGCTTGTTGTTGTGAAACTTGCCTATGCTTGTTGTTGTGAAACTTGCCTATGCTTGTGATGATAGCCTTTGTTGTGCAAGTGTGGTATTTACGTATTCTGGCGTCTCGATAGAGTAGGTTGACTTGTTGAGAACTTACTTGGGCGTCTTTGGCGGTGATGGAGAATTCCACGGGTATGTTTCCATTTTGATTCTCGTCTTATTGTTGATGTCACATGGACATGTCTACACCGATGTTGTATTCAGGGGCATGTGGCCACGCGGCGGGTTGATTACCCGATATATGGTTATTTACATTCCATGGGCGTGTCTACACCGATGTTGTATTCCGGGCATGTGGCGTGCGGCCGGTTGATTACGATATATGGTTATTTCGTTCCATGGACGTGTCTACCGATGTTGTATTCGGGGCATGTGGCCACGCGGCGTGGTTGACTACAGTATATTGTTGTTGAGGTTACATGGCATGTCTACACCGGCGTCAGTCGGTACGTGGCCACGCGGCCTTGTTATGTGTTGCATCATGGACATGTCTACACCGTCTTTGTATTAGGGGCATGTGGCCATGATGCGAACATGATGGATGTGGTGGGCGTGAGACCCATAGTTATATTTAGTGGTGACTTTGAGGCGTGAGTCACGACTTGGCTATGTTATGTTATCTGTAGTTTGGTTATCATACATGTCTCCCGCTTTATATAGACTAGTATGATTTCATTTTCAGTATTTCTGATTTCACATACTTGGTACTGTTATCTTGACCTCCTTGGCTGCGTTCATCCGCAGTAGAAATCGCATCGTCGATCCCATTGTAGGATCACGTTTGAGCGTTTTTGGAAAGCTCCGTTTCGTCGGAGGCTTATCTTTGGTATGTGTTCCACGAGTTGTAGGTTCTTGTACATTCAGGGTATGGCGGCCCCGTCCGTCATAGTTGTTGTATAAATCTTAGAAGTGCAGCTTGTTGTGGGCGTGGTTTGTAAAAAGGATAACTGTTGGGTTTATGTATATACAGAAGGCAACCGTTTGGTTGCTGTTTATTTATGATATCTCTTGTTTCATGATTCATGTTTTATATTCCACGATTTTCTCGATGTTGTATCACTAGGGTGCGGGGTAAGGCACGATGACGGGCCCGTTTGGGCGTTACAAGACACGATTACTACACGTGAGTGTTGGGTGGTAGCCGAGCGGATAGATAATAATTAGCAACGATCGTTGTCCTCCTAGAAGAGAAGAGATTTATGAGACGTTGAGGTCATTATGAGTACGAACTAGTTGGCCTCTTGTTATGCCAACGTGGACTACAGAAGAGAGATTGATTCGGTACCAGTTCCCGGTAAGCCGGCTATCGAGTGGAAAGGAAGAGAAGTGGTGGTAACCAGTGAATTATCCTTCCTTCTTTGACATTGTTGATTTTAATAAGTCTGTTTGACTTGTTCATTTGAGGTAAATTGACGCAGAAAGTAAGTAATAATTGAATTTGAAGGAATTTATGTTAAGTTCCCTTGGAGGTACTTGGAGTTGGTTTGGTGTGGCGGTCAGGGCCACGACCTTCCGGATAATTTCAGGAAAGTGTGCAAGGCATGAATAAAATAAGTACGAGTGCTGCCGGCAGAAAGCTGAGGGCATCTTTGGTAGGTTTTAAAAATCTACATGACTTTAAGGCGGTGCGTGATGATTAGATATTTACTGGACCGCAAGAGGACCCTGTGATTAGGGTTGTGACTCCAAGGAAAGTTTAAGAAAGGGAGATAATTTCTCTTTCCCACGTAAAAGGACAGTTTTACGTATTATGGGGTTGCGTGTACCCATGTTGTTAGACGCAGGATATGAACTGGTAAGGTCTTCGGTATCGTCATGCCATAGGTTACAGTCATAGATAACCGTGGGAAAAGTGTTGTGTTGGGGTAATAAAGAGCAGCATTTAATTGGTGAGGAAGTATCGTAAAGATATAAATGCAGGTTATGCGCATGTATGGGCTATGCGATTATGAATCAAGATAGAAATACTTTTACTAATAATAAGCCTAAGGTAAGGATATGGCCAGAATGATAAAGGAGAATACGACTATGGTTATGTAAGTTGCACGAGATATGACTACCCCAGACTAGTGTAAAGACCATTAGTAAATAATGGGAAGAAAAAACATTTCGAGGAAATGTGGTAACACCTAGCTATAGGCTCTACAAACTGGGAAAGGAAAATCGGGTTACTACTTTACGAGATCAAGGAAATCCCCCCCCCTAAATTGTGATTGACAGAAAGTATTAGCCAGGAGGCAAGTAAAGGAATCAAATCTAAGTTTAGTGACCAAGTTTGGTTTCAACAGAGAAAGGGAAACAGGAACCACAAGTGAGATTAAGGATACCCGAATATTTCGCATGAATGAGAAAGGCTTCCAGTTATTGGAAGATAAGTTGACTCGACTACAGTTCTAACTCCTCCTGAAAGACTAGAGGGTTAGGTTATTATGATAGCACGTTGGGTGTTGGGCTAGGTTGTGTGCTGATGCAACCCGATAAGGATAGAGCCTATGTTTTCCCGGTAGTTAGGGAAGCAGGAAAGGAAATTACGCCACTTTCGATTTAGAGCTGGCAGCAGTTAAATCATGCCTTGAAGATTTGGGGGCATGACGTATATATAGACTTCATGTGGATATTTGTGCAGACCACAAAAGCCTCCTATATCTGATCGAGCGGTAGAATTTGCGGCGGCGGTGGTTAGAGTTATTCAAGGATTGTGATATCGATATCCTATACCATCCGGGAAAGCGAGCGATTCTGAGATACTCTTAGTCGTGGTCTATGGGTAGTCCATCGGATGGGCAGTAGGCGGGGCGTGGTCCGTGAGATTCGTTAGCTAACGAGCCGGGGTTCGATTATTTATTTCAAGGTTAATGAAGTTTAGATCCGAGAGGTTGCCGAGTCTTCCATCGTTGAGGAAGTAAAAGAGGCGATGTGATGAGATCCATTATGATCTGATGTCGAATACGACTCTACGAGAAGAGAAGAGCTCATTTGAGTAGCACGGATGAGGTCTTTGTGAGATGAGGATAGATGTGTGTACCGGTCTTTGCAGGACTAGTCGGCAGTTTTAGGGAGGCATACTGAGGCTTAATGCTCAAATTGTTCGAATTCGACTAAGTTGTGTCGTGACCTCGGATGTATGTATGGGTAAGATGACCAGGAAAAGGGACGAGCGAGTTGTTGCTTAATATCCGAATTAGTAGCAGTCATGGTTGAACACGAAGCCAGTGGGCTATTACAGGCGATTTAGACCCCGACTTAGACATGGGAGGTAATTAAAATGGATCTTGTTACAGGGTGGCATCGTACTCAGAGGAAGTGCGACTCCCTGGGGGTCATGGTAAATAGGCTGACGAAACCAGTCGTGTTCTTCCAGTTAGGACCACTTGCTCGACTGAGGTTCATGCTAGCTTTTATAGCAGGGGGATTGTGAGACTGCACGGGGTTCCTACGTTTATAATGTCAGACAGATGAGCTCGATTACAGATAACTTCTGGAGGTTTTTCAGAAGGGTTTTAGGGACACAGGTGAGTCTCAGTATTGCATTACACCCTCAGACCGACGGACAGGCATAGCGTACTATCCAGACACTTGAGGATAGGTTGCGGGCCTGTGTTCTTGATTTCAGAAATAGCCGGGAGGGTTAATTGCCTCTTGTTGAGTTACGTACGATAACAGATACCCTTCCAGTATTCAGATGACCCTGTATGAGACCTTGTATGTAAGAAAGTGTAGATCGCCGGTTGGATGGTTCGACATAGGCGAGGTTCAGTTATTTGGTCCAGACTTGATTCAGCGGGCTGTGGATAAGGCGAAGCTTATCCGGGAAAGATTATTAGTAAGCTTAGAGTCAGCAGAAGCTTTATGCAGATAACCGACGTTGACACATGGGGTTCAGCTTGACATTTTAGTATGAGTATTGTTATGTGGTCACGTGTGGCATTATTGGTAAGTAGGGGTTGTAAGGGGACTATATCGCTATCTTTAAGTTTGACTCCCGAAAGAACATTCGGGGACGAATGTTTCTAAGGGGGGAAGAATGTTACACCCCGGAAATTCCAGGATATGTTTATAAGAGCGTACGTAAGAACTCAAAAATGTTAAGATTTGAGACGAGTAAAAATTTATCGGAATTTTGGAATTTGTCGGAAAACGAAATATTGCGACGAACGGGAGGGCGACACGTGTCACCCCCTTAGTGGTCTTGGACGAAAATGGCATGGATAGAATGGTCATTTGACCATAATTTAAATGTCCAAGTCTTGCTAAAGCTAGAGCTTGATAAAATTGACTAAGTCAAATGCCATTTGGCTTGATCCTTGTGAAATGCATCCAAACCACTCATTTGTTCTAATCTAGACCTTCCATTGGGTTATATAAGCTCCTTAGTAGCAAGACAAGGCTTAACACTTAGAAAAAATTTCAAGAATTTTGAAGAAACCCTTAGAGGGCTCTCGGCTTTAGCACCCTTTAAGAAAGAAATTTTTTTGTTTGTTGTCCAATAAGCTCCATACTTTAAACCAAGGTACCTAAGGGTATTGTAAGTGTATCTCAATAGAAAGATCCCGGAAAAGTGGCATTTTTGTATTAGTCGCAAGGCGGAAACTTAAGGAGTTCTTTAACTTTGAAGTTGGAACTTGAAGATGAGTTCTTCATAAGCTTCTAAGGGTTGCTTGGAATGGTTTGGAACGTCGAAAGGAGGAACTAAAGTTGCTAAGGATAGACTTGCAATCTTGGATCATATTTGGGCTAAATGAGGTATAATCTTCGTCTTACTTTTGTAATTGAAGATTCCATGGTATTATAAGTTAGAAATGATCATGTGATATGTGTTATGAAGTTTGATAAGTGTTATGGAAATTTGGAAGCTCAAATCCGAAAATGACATGTTGAGTCATTTGAAATTGAATTACAATTTGGTCGTTAACTAGAATCGTCGCATGTTATCTACTTGAAGATTATAGTTGTTATAATCAATTGCGGCCTTATAACATGTTATACTAAACAACTTGGATTGAAAAGAAATTGGAAGAAGAATTGGTATTGTTGCCCCTAATTGCCGAATTGACATTTGTAGTTTAGACTAGTTTGTTATATACTGTGGGGCGGAATTTTACACGTCTTGTAGGCATGTAATCCCCTATTGTTAACTACTTTGTTGAGCCTTAAATGTGGCGTGTTTGGTTATTGAATTCGGCCTTGAAAAAGGTGGCAAAGTATGTAGAAACAAAGGAAGTGTTGTCCGATTTTCCGTAGAATTTAGTGACTTGGCACTTGGAATATTCTACGTTTGAAGTAAGAAGTTAATAGACGTATTATGGTCATTATAGGTTGACATACTACGTACGGCGAATTGGACTTAGCAAGTGAATTAAACCGAAGAGGTATGTGGAACTTTCTTATCTCTTGAGCATGAATAAGTTGTAAATGTATAGTACTGTAGACGTACAAGATTTTGACAATCTAGTCTATTTGATATCCTTGGCTTATTTTAAGAATGTCCAAGTTGGTTGAGTTAGGGAGTTAACTCACTTGTTTAAATATTAAGGATATCTTGGTTTTCAAAAGTTAAGAGACTCTAAGTATGTTGAAAGTATTATTGATACTTGTTTTGTTGGAAAGTTTAAGTCTCTTGGTTATAAAGAAGTATGTAAGTTGCTAATTTATAAAGCTAGTATAACGGCTTTATGGGAAGTTGGTTATAATAGCTTTATGGAAAGTTAAAAAGAGTGGTTTACTCTAAGTAATTTAAGTATGTTAAATGACTTGAAATAACGAAAGGCAAATTGATTTAAAGGCATCAATTGCTTAAGGTGTTAAAAGAAAGAAGTCACTTGATTTAGAAGCCCGAAAATGTATTTTCTAAAAAGGTATTGTGACTTGTCTTAAAATGTAGTTATGACCTGATACTACGGTTATTAGTATCTTGGAAGTTTTATATGAGAATGAGTCATTTTAAAAGAATAGAAGTACGTAGTACTTTGGGTTAAACTCCCGGATTTATAATGACATGTTAGTGCCTTAAGTAAACTAAAATGAGAGTGTATATGAATAAGACTAATAAGAAGTTAGGGGGATTTCTTAACTTGCTTATTAATTGTATGATAAGCCGGTAGTGCTTATGTTATGTATGATGGCCGGTTGAGATAGGGTAAGAGTATATCTGAGGGGTAAATCCCCAAGATCGTTATACCACCTTCTTCAGGGTAAGAGTATATCTGAGGGGTAAATCCCCAAGATCGTTATACCACCTTCTTCAGGGTAAGAGTATATCTGAGGGGTAAATCCCCAAGATCGTTATACCACATGTTCAGTGGATTTGCTACCCACGATGCGAGGAATAACTCATGCGAGTCCTTATGGGCTTATGCGGGTGAAATAGTCTCATGCGGGCGGGTACAACCTATACGAGGAATACCTCATGCGGGTCCACACGACCTATGCGGGTGAAATAGTCCCAGGAGTAGGATTGCTTAATGATACTGCGGGCGGGTGGTACTGCTTTGATCGCGAGCTTCCTATTTTTATGTTGTAAGTATACTTTTGATTACTCTCATTGTTAGTAAGGCCTTCGTGTCGTTAATTGAGTTATCATACCCGCTCCATTATTATAGACTTATGATTTCATTACTGATTTTCAGTTTCATATTTGGTACATGTTATCGACCTCCTTGAAATGCGTTCACGCCGCAGTAGAGTCACAGTTCTTGATCCTCACTCTTAGGATCACTATTCAGCTGTTGAGAAGCTCCTTTATTCCGGAGGATTATCCCTGGTATTATCGGTTGTTGTACATTCAGGGGTATGGCGGGGCCCTGTCACGCCAGAGTTGTTATTCTTAGAGGTCTGTAGTCACATTGTGGTTTGGGTTGTAAAGAAAAAAAAATGTACTGTTTTATTTATATAGTTTACGGAAGGTGGCCTTATCGGCTAGCCTGTTGTTATTTTATGTTTTAAAATTTATCAGTTGTGTATGTTCCGCTGCTATTCTCTGATGTATACCGAAAGGGGTGCCCAGGTAGGGCACCAGTCGCGGGCCCGGGGTCGGGTCGTGACAGATTATGTCACATGACTCATCAGTACACCGTGTCCCGCAAATGGGCCGGATTACGTTATCACGTATGGATAATCAAAGTAAGCTCCCAAATAAGAAGTCCCTCCATAAAGGGACGGATTATGTTATGTAAGATATGTAAGTTATGTGGAAAAACTTGATTAAATCCTTAAAGTAAGTACGTAAGAATATGATGTTAATTCTCATTGAAAGAAGGAAAAGAACGGTTAATATACGATTGATTTCAGGAGTTAAAATGGCACGGTAGGATCTGGTATTTCATTTTTATACGTGCCCCTGTCATTTCTTTTATACAGTTATGATTTGGTTACTGTACCTTGTTTCGGTTCCATACTAAATTTTTGTTATCGACCCGGCACAGGCTGCGTTAAATGCCCGCATGTGTTAGGTACACAGGTTGGTGATCTCTGTTCAGTTTTTGGCAAGAAGCTTCATTCACTCCGGAAGCTTATCTTTTGGGTACGGTTTCCCTGATATTGTAGATTATGTACATTCAGGGGTATGGTGGGGCCCTGTCCTGCCACAGTTGTAATTCTTAGAGGTCTGTAGTCACATGTTGTGGGTCAATTTGTAAAAAAAAAAAAGGATGTAACTGCGGTTGTTTATGTATATGTATATGTGTCCAGATAGGTAGCCTTATCGGCTAACCTGTTGTTTAAATTCTCGTTGTTTTATTTTATAAGTTTCATATATGTTCCGCTGATTATCTCTGATGTATACCTGTAAGGGTGCCCAGGTAGGGCACCAGTCGCGGGCCCGGGTTCGGGTCGTGACATAAGACAATCTCTTCACATCCAGGAAATTTGCTCAGGCAAGCCGAAAAAGTTAGAAAATTTGGGCCAGGAAATGTAAACGACGAAACAATGCATGTTGGTATCCTCGGGTCAAAACTGGGTCAGGGTACGGGTCTAATGGCAAAGGCGCGCCAGGAGGGAGTCCATGGGTCTAAGAATATTACCGGTACTCATGGATCAATGCTAGTTAGAGTGCAGAAAGCGGTCTTACACCTGCGAGCCTAGTAACTCTCCAAACTTTATTACCGCGGGAACCAAAGTGTTACACCCCGTAGTTCCAGTGTATGTATATGAGGATGTACGTACGTAAATACGACATTAAAATTGGAAAGGAAGAAAGATGTGATTTTTCGACGGAAAAGTTTCCGAATTTTGAGAAGGAAAAATGTTCGTTAATTGGAATTGGATTCCCAGATTTGGTATTCGGACTTTTTGGAATATTTGAGAATTATGGAATTTTATTTCCGAAATTGGTCACGTGGGGCCCACGGGAGAATTTACGGTTTTGTGGGGCCCACTTTATTCGGATTTTTGGCATTGCGGATATTTTCGGAAGATGAAATATTTTGGACGAGTAGGGGGGCGACACGTGTCACCCCCGTGTGGCCATGTTGGCCGAATTGGAGAAGGCCAAGTGGGACGTTTTTAGGTGGACAAGTGGCCCATTTTTGTGGTGGCCACTTGTCCCATTTTTGTGGTAGCCAAATGGTTGGCCAACTACCCACATGTACCCCATCCTCACCACACACTTGCCTAGATCTTGGCCATTGATTTTCCTATAAATACCCCATTGTTTCAAGACTTATTTCATCCACACTTTGAGATTCTAAGTCACAAAATACTCCCCCTTTGTTGAGGTTCTCGTCCTACTCTCCCCCTTGGTGTAGGAAAAATTCTTCAAGTGTTGATATAGTCCCAAATACCTTAGCCTAGTATCCCTAGTTGTATTCCAAGTTATTTCAATACTAGGAGCCCGAAAATTCTACTTTATTCCTTTAGTCGCAAAAACGAAGCCCTAGAAAAATCTTCATAGCTTAGATGAAGTGTTAAGAGAAGTTATTTGGAAACTTCTAAGGGTTGCTTGGAGGCGGGTTGAGCGTCGAGGTGGAGCTAAACGTTGCTCGGGATCGACTTATAATCTTGGATAATTTTGGGCTTATCGAGGTAATGATCTATGTCCCTATTGTAATTGGAAATTACATGTTGTAGTAGTTAATCATTGAGTATAAGATATATTGGAAGTATAATTATAAGGAATTGAGCGTATTTACATTGACCGTATTTGCGATAGACTTGTAGTATTATTGTGGAGTAGAATTGTACACGTCAGGTTAGGCGTGTAACCCCCGAATTGTTGGTTTGGTAGCAGCCTCGTTTGAGGAGGAGTTTTATGTGGTTGCGGGGAGGTCTGCTGAATTTTCCGTAGAATAAGGAATCTTGTATCTAGAATTATTCTCTGAAGAGAGCTAGAGGTTGATAGGCGTTTTGTGGCCTTTATAGGTTGAAGTACTACGAGTAGCGTATTCTACTTGAAGGGTGGAAAAGGCGAGCAAGGTTAGAGTACTTTGGAGCGT
Source organism: Przewalskia tangutica (assembly GCA_029844215.1). NCBI lineage: Eukaryota > Viridiplantae > Streptophyta > Magnoliopsida > Solanales > Solanaceae > Przewalskia > Przewalskia tangutica. The sequence continues at coordinate 75,480,527 of CM056720.1, read as the reverse complement.
TTTGCTAATTGTCGATAATCGTCGCGAGGTATGTGAACCTCTTCCTATCCTTTCTAGCATGATATTTGTGAAATATATTTAGCGCGGTAGACGCGTGTGTTTAAAGGAAGTTGATTTTCCTTTTGTGTCCTTGACTTGATTCCAAAGTTAAGTGACTTGTTATGAAACATTAAGGACTTGAATTATGTTAAAAGGTGTAAAATCTCACTCATGATTAATGGGTGTGTCTTTTAAAGAATAAAGTTATCTTGATTTGAAAATAAGAATGGTTTTATCATTGGATTTAAAATGATAACTTGACTTATAAACAACTTGATTTTGGGAAAGGAGAAGTAATTTGATTTAAAGGTATAGGTTACTTGTTTTTAAAGAGTAAGACACTTGGTTTAAAAAGTATATTGCTACTTGACTTTTAAAGGAGAAGTGCCTTTGTTTTAAAAGAAGGTATGGAAATTGTTTTGGTTTTACTTTGATGTCTTTTGACTTGAGTTTAAATAATAAGAATCTGGAAGTATTTCAAAAGAGTTATTAACCATTTTTGAAAGAAAAGAAATACTTGGTTTTAAAAGCTTAAGTGTTATACTAGCTTTATGGGAAGTTAGGTATAACGACTTAAGGAAGATAGCAGAGCAGTTTACTTTTTTTTTTATGAAAGTCTTGTATTGATTCTGGAAAGTGTAGTAAGATGGTTTGATAAGTAGACATGTTAGGATGCTACGTGTGTTAGTGTCTTGTGATGTTTGTATAAAGGGGTTTCCCTTGTTGTGCTTATGTTGTTTAACGATAAGCTGTTATGTTAGTATTATATCACTCACCTCTTGACATGATTCCGGGGGTTAAGCTGCCCTCCGATGCGGGGTAGACTCAGGCGTGTCTGTGTGACCTATGATTCGAGAATACCTCATGCGGGTCTGTGTGACCTATGCGGAGCTACGAGAGTTGCTTGTTAGTGTGCGGCCTTTATGGTCATGCGGTCTATGTGGCCACGCGATGCGAGTCGGGGCGTTGCCGGGAGTAGCTACCCTCGATGCGGGAATACCTCATGCGGGCCATCGGAGTGGCTTATGCGAGTCGCGGGAAGTTCGAGACTAGACGCGCACATTAGATCTGCAAGCGAGTGGCGGCCGATCATGTGGCGGTGCAGACAGATCTCATGATCTGATTTATGACCTTGTTGATGCGTGGGTTTTAGTAGTCGGCTATTCCTTCGTACTTACCGTGACGGTTTTATTATGACACGTAGGACACTGGTGTTCATGTGTATTCCTTGGTGCTTTTATATCATAGTGCCGGTGAGGAAGATATTCCACGGGCATGATTGATGTTGTGGGCGTGAGACCCATAGTTGTATTTGAGTGATGACTTTGAGGCGTGAGTCACGACTTGACATATTCGCTATTTATTGTGAATCGTAGTTTGGTTATCATACATGTCTCCCGCTTTATATAGACTACTATGATTTCATTTACGATATTTTGATTTCACATACTTGGTACTGTTATCGACCTCCTTGAAGCTGCGTTCATGCCGCAGTAGAGGTACACCGTGTTGATCCTCGCTCTTAGGGTCACGATTTAGCGTTTGGGAAGCTCCGTTTCTCGGAGGCTTATCGATGTATAGTCCCTGTCGTTGTAAGTGCTTACATTCAGGATATGGCGGCCCCTGTCCGCCATTGTTGTCATATCATTCTTAAGTGCAGAATGCTGTTGTGGGCAGAATTGTAAAAAGGGATATAATCGTTCTAGTTGTTATATATCTATGCGAAAAGGCAACTTTTCTCGATTAATCGTTTTACACTTCACTTTATTCATGTCTTGTTTTATATTCCGTGATTACTCGATGTATGGCTACTTGGGTGCCCGGTAGGCTCGATCCACGGGCGGGTTCGGTCGTGACAAAAGTGGTATCGAGCGCTTAATCCTCGGAAAGTGTCTGAGACCGTATCTAGTAGTCTTGATTATCGGTGTGTTGTGCACCACACCTATAATCGAGGTCGCAGGATATTTAGGATCGGTTTCCATTCTTCTCACTCGAGATCGTGCCTTAGAGCTTTGTTATAAGTTGGACTCCTCGACGTATTCTTTTTCACCCGTTATGCCTACGCAAGCAACGAGCCCGAAGGGCAAAGCGGCAAAGGAGGCGCGAGTAGAAACCTGAAGGTTACGTGGCACGCGCCCATTCATTATCCGAGACAGCGCTTCATTCGGGAGTTACGCGGCCGCTAGAGAGAGTTTAGAGCGTGCGGTAGCTACGAGACCATGATACCTAAGCCTCTAGTCCCGGCCAGAACAAAGGATATGAGTTACAAGGAGATGGCGATTACTAGCTAGTCGGTGGTGGGAATGAGGACGGACGGAGCGGTGGTTCCGACAGCGATCGAGAGTTCACCCTAGATCCGATAGTTTGAGGCATCGGGGCTTCGAGTTGCGATCCACCCGAGTTCTATGGATTGAGGCGATGAAGATCATCGAGAGTTTATTCGACGATTCAGTGGATCATGAAAGTGATCGAGACCTCGAGGCATTTCTTACACACTTTTGCCCTCGTGATGAGAGAGCTCGGACAGATAGATTTATGAGGTTGGCGCGCAGGCGAACGTTCGGGAATCTGATATAGAGTTTGACTTATTGGCTCGTTATGTCCCCGCTTTAGTGGCAGACATGGAGGATAGAGTGCACCGATATGTCACAGGACATGACGATTATCTAGCAGAGAGTTGTACAAGAGTAGCTCTTCAGTCAGAGATGGACATTGCCCGCGTACATGCTTACACGCAGCAGACTGAGGAACGTAGAGATCGACGGACTAACCAAGATCAGCAGAAGAGGGCCAGAATAGCAGGGTCCTTTGGTAACTTTCGAGGCGGACCTTCTCGCCAGCCATCGGTTATGCGCCTCCGCGATCTGAGTGGTTCTCCGCTGACTTCGGACGTTCGGGTATTTAGGAGTTGGTCGAACTCTGTGGTTTCGTTCACGATTTATATAGGTTCCGGCCCGGCCATTCGATTTTCCCTCTATGTTCACTATGTGGTAGACGTCATCCCAGGAAATGTCGTCTTTTTACTAATGCTTATTTTACCAGTGGCCGCCAGGGCCATGTGAGGAGAGAATGTCCTAGTAGGAGGGATACAGGTGGGATGACTTAGCCTACCAGTCGATTCGCGGATTGATGGTTCAGAGAGGAAGGGTGTTAGCAGAGAGGCCACCCCCTCGATGTGGCTATTGTGGTAAGTGACATTGTGGAGAGTGTCGCACTTCTTCGACAACTTGTTTTGCTCTTGGACAGCGAGGCCATCTTGCGAAAATTGTCCGACCAGATGTGGCGCGGATGTAGAGACTCACGCCAGATCGATGGCTAATTCATCATCTTCCTAGCTATGCGCCCAACAGGCGAGGATTGATTAGACGACAAAGGGAAGTGAAGCGATGAATGCGGTATATCCTTAACCCTCAGAGATTTGTATGTGTGATAAGATGAGTATACCTTAAGTGTTATGTTCGATAGCATTGTGTTAATTGTGATTAGAAAACATGGGTAGTTGTAAAGGGGTAAGTCCGGGACGAGAAAATGGGAGCCTTAGAATTTATACGATTGGGACCTTGGATGCAAGGCCGCCTGAGTGGATGATTTTACGGTTGGTCTTTGTCAAGTACTCGGTATCGTGGTGTATTTATGGGATAATTCCATGGGTAGTGTGAGATGAAAGTGGTAGCTTTCATGACGTGAATTGGTAAGATTGTTCGGATCGGAACGAGAGTTTAGTCTGGTGGGTCGGGTTGAGGCCATATCGCGAGTCAACCCGCAGCCGGAAAAGTGGTGGGGTCGGTTGAGGTGGTCCCTTAGATGATAGGTCACGAGGGTGTTAGGCCCAAGTTTAGTTAACCATCGTGACGAGTTCGTGGAGCGTTCGACCGATGGTCGGGCGACGAGGTCAGCCCATCTTGTCTTTCAGTCAGGACCGTTTACTCGGCAGAGGGTTATGCGAGATGTTATATCAGGAAGGTTGTAAGGTTGCACGAGGTGCCTACTTTCACCTTATGACAGGCAGTGGAGCCTAGTTTACGGCTGTTTCTTTTCTGGAGGTTTTACCAGGCAGGGTTAGGAACTCAGGTGAGTCGTAGTATCGCATTCGCCCTCGGGCCAGTGTTTGGATTTCAGGGGTAGCTGTGAGGATTGTTGCCTCCTGTTGAGGGAGTGTTTTATAGCTACCATTTCAGTATTCAGATATCGCCTTATGACGCCTTGTAGGGGCGGAAGTGTAAGTTGCCGGTCGATTGGTTCGATGTTGGCAAAGTTCAGATAGTTGGTTCATACTTGTTTCGGCAGGATGTGGATAATGTGAAGCTTATCCAGAAGAGATTTTTGGCAGCTCAGAGTCAACAGAAGTCGTGCGGATAGTCGGCGACGACACTTAGAGTTCAGCCGACGGTGGGCCTTCTTGAAGGTACCACCCGGAAAGGTATGCCGAGGTTTGGAACCGGAGCGAGCGAAATGTGGTAAGTTGTGAGAAAGAGTTCGAGTGTACGAGAAAGTGCGACAGTAAGGAAGAAGCGAGCATGTGTTAAGAACATAGTTGTGATCATTTCGTTTGTAAAGTGAAGGTGCGAAGGAGTATCTTTTAGCCCTTGGGTGGGAGTTTTGTGATGTTAGAGGTGATTCCTCGTGGACTTTGATGTAAGTATTTGCGGGTGTTTTACGTGGCGTGTGTGGCATTTGCAAACGGTTAAGCTATGAGGAACTTGATCGTTATGTCTTGAGAAGGAACATTCGGACGAATGTTTCTAAGGAGGAGAATGTTACACCGTAGTTCCAGTGTATGTATATGAGGATGTACGTACGTAAATACGACATTAAAATTGGACAGGAAGAAAGATGTGATTTTTCGACGGAAAAGTTTCGAATTTTGAGAAGGAAAAATGTTCGTTAATTGGAATTGATTCCCAGATTTGGTATTCGGACTTTTGGAATATTTGAGAATTATGGAATTTTATTTCGAAATTGGTCACGTGGGGCCCACGGGAGAATTCTGATTTTGTGGGGCCACTTTATTCGGATTTTTGGCATTGCGGATATTTTGGAAGATGAAATATTTTGGGACGAGTAGGGCGACACGTGTCACCGTGTGGCATGTTGGCCGGGTGGAGAAGGCGAGTGGGGCGTTTTTAGGTGGACAAGTGGCCCATTTTATGGTGGCCACTTGTCCCATTTTGTGGTAGCCAAATGGTTGGCCAACTACCCACACACATGTACCCCATCCTCACCACACACTTGCCTCGATCTTGGCCATTGATTTTCCTATAAATACCCCATTGTTTCAAGACTTATTTCATCCACACTTTGAGATTCTAAGTCACAAAATACTCCCTTTGTTGAGGTTCTCGCCCTACTCTCCCTTGGTGTAGGAAAAATTCTTCAAGTGTTGATATAGTCCCAAATACCTTAGCCTAGTATCCCTAGTTGTATTCCAAGTTATTTCAATACTAGGGCAGAAAATTCTACTTTATTCCTTTAGTCGCAAAAAGCGAAGCCCTAGAAAAATCTTCATAGCTTAGATGAAGTGTTAAGAAGTTATTTGGAAACTTCTAAGGGTTGCTTGGAGCGGGTTGGGCGTCGTGAATGGAGCTAAACGTTGCTCAGGATCGACTTATAATCTTGGATAATTTTGGGCTTATCGAGGTAATGATCTATGTCCCCCTATTGTAATTGGAAATTACATGTTGTAGTAGTTAATCATTGAGTATAAGATATATTGGAAGTATAATTATAAGTAATTGAATCGTATTTACATTGATCAGTATTTGCGGTAGACTTGTAGTATTATTGTGGAGTAGAATTGTACACGTCAGGTTAGACGTGTAACCCCGGAATTGTTGGTTTGGTAGAGGCCTCGTTTGAGGAGGAGTTTTATGTGGTTGCGGGGAGGTCTGCTGAATTTTCCGTAGAATAAGGAATCTTGTATCTAGAATTATTCTACGAAGAGAGCTAGAGGTTGATAGACGTTTTGTGGCCTTTATAGGTTGAAGTACTACGAGTAGCGTATTCTACTTGAAGGGTGGAAAAGGCGAGCAAGGTTAGAGTACTTTGGAGCGTTTTGCTAATTGTCGATAATCGTCGCGAGGTATGTGAACCTCTTCCTATCCTTTCTAGCATGATATTTGTGAAATATATTTAGTGCGGTAGACGCGTGTGTTTAAAGGAAGTTGATTTTCCTTTTGTGTCCTTGACTTGATTCCAAAGTTAAGTGACTTGTTATGAAACATTAAGGACTTGAATTATGTTAAAAAGTGTAAAATCTCACTCATGATTAATGGGTGTGTGGTCTTTAAAGAATAAAGTTATCTTGATTTGAAAATAAGAATGGTTTTATCATTGGATTTAAAATGATAACTTGACTTATAAACAACTTGATTTTGGGAAAGGAGAAGTAATTTGATTTAAAGGTATAGGTTACTTGTTTTTAAAAGAGTAAGACACTTGGTTTAAAAGTATATTGCTACTTGACTTTTAAAGGAGAAGTGCCTTTGTTTTAAAAGAAGGTATGGAAATTGTTTTGGTTTTACTTTGATGTCTTTTGACTTGAGTTTAAATAATAAGAATCTGGAAGTATTTCAAAAGAGTTATTAACCATTTTTGAAAGAAAAGAAATACTTGGTTTTAAAAGCTTAAGTGTTATACTAGCTTTATGGGAAGTTAGGTATAACGACTTAAGGAAGATAGAAGAACAGTTTACTTATTTTTTTATGAAAGTCTTGTATTGATTCGAAAGTGTAGTAAGATGGTTTGATAAGTAGACATGTTAGGATGCTACGTGTGTTAGTGTCTTGTGATGTTTGTATAAAGGGGTTTCCCTTGTTGTGCTTATGTTGTTTAACGGTAAGCCGTTATGTTAGTATTACATCACTCACCTCTTGACATGATTAGGGGTTGTGCCCTCCACGCGGGGTAGACTCGGTAGTCTGTGTGACCTATGATTCGAGAATACCTCATGCGGGTTTGTGTGACCTATGCGAGCTACGAGTTCCGTGTTAGTGTGCGGCCTTTATGGTCATGCGGTCTATGTGGCCACGCGATGCGAGTCGGGGCGTTGCGGGAGTAGCTACCCTCGATGCGGGAATACCTCACGCGGGCCATCGGAGTGGCTTATGCGGAGTGCGGGAAGTTCGGGGACTAGACGCGCACATTAGATCTGCGCGCGAGTGGCGGCTTCGATCATGTGGCGGTCCAGACAGATCTCATGATCTGATTTATGACCTTGTTGATGCTGTGGGTTTTAGTAGTCGGCTATTCCTTCGTACTTACCGTGACGGTTTTATTATGACCGAGTAGGACGGTGTTCATGTGTATTCCTTGGTGCTTTTATATCATAGCTGGCGGTGAGGAAGATATTCCACGGGCATGATTGATGTTGTGGGCGTGAGACCCATAGTTGTATTTGAGTGATGACTTTGAGGCGTGAGTCCCCGACTTGACATATTCGCTTATTTATTGTGAATCGTAGTTTGGTTATCATACATGTCTCCCGCTTTATATAGACTACTATGATTTCATTTACGATATTTTGATTTCACATACTTGGTACTGTTGTATCGACCTCCTTGGCTGCGTTCATGCCGCAGTAGAGTACACCGATGTTGATCCTCGCTCTTAGGGTCACAGTTCAGCGTTTGGGAAGCTCCGTTTCTCCGGAGGCTTATCAGTGGTATAGTCCCCTGTCGTTGTAAGTGCTTACATTCAGGGGTATGGCGGGGCCCTGTCCCGCCATTGTTGTCATATCATTCTTAGAGGTCTGTAGTACTGTTGTGGGCAGAATTGTAAAAAGGGATATAACTGTTCTAGTTGTTATATATTTATGCCGAAAGGCAACTTTTCTCAGTTAACTGTTTTACACTTCACTTTATTCATGTCTTGTTTTATATTCCGCTGATTACTCTGATGTATGGCTACTTGGGTGCCCGGGGTAAGGCTCCAGTCACGGGCCCGGGTTCGGGTCGTGACACAAAGGGTCACCTAACTTAATGGGGCAGCATCCTTCGAATTCATTAAGTGTTACCAATGAGTCTTTTCCCACTTTAGCCAGCTTACTTAGCGGTATCCAACACAAGAATCTCAATAGCTCATTTTCCTTTACTTCTTCCTTGGGTATTGGAAACGTTAATAACAACCCTCCTCTCTCATCTTCTACTTCTTCAATTCTCCCCGGAATCCAAGATGACACACCCCCACCTTCCTCCCAATCATCAATACCACCCGAAACATATGGAAATTTCCCTACTCTTCCAAATGGCACACACATCCTTTCTCCAGAAGCGTGTCCGAGCTCTACCCCCTCTAACCCTTTCCCTCAGTCTATACTTCACGGGAAACCTACTGATAATATGCCCACAAATGAATCTAGAGATCATCATGAGACTCCACCCGTTGATGCAACAAATAATGAATTACCCCTGTATCAACGCAAAGGTTCCATTCCGCCTAAGAAGACTTATGCGGGAGTCTTTGCGGGTACCAGACTTGAAGCAAAGGGAATGAAGTTACAATTTATTGAACAACAAGGAGAAGATGTGGAACTTGAAGCTACGGATGAAGTCCCCTTCATTGAAACCTGGGGATATTGTCTAATTGGGTGCTTCACGGGTCCTTTCCCGGGAAGAGAGGCATTGAATTCTATTATGAAGGTATGGGGAGTGAAGTGTCGTATCATCTCGTATGGCAAAGGATGGACAATCATCAAATTCATGACGGAAAAAGAACGCACACATGTACTTCATGGCGGCCCGTATATGGTCTTCGGTAAAACTATGATGTTAAAACCTATTAATAAGGGAGTTTTATTAACAGATGATTTATTCATGGACATCCCAATCTGGGTCACTTTCCATGACATCCCCCTCTCGATTTGGAGTGCAACGGGCCTTAGCAAGATTGCTTCGTGTGTGGGGAAGCCTCTATACACGGATCAATTTACTAAGGAGAGGTCAAAAATGAACTATGCAAGAGTCTTGGTGGAAGTAGATGTCAGCAACGAACCGGTTATGGAGTTTGGAGTCAAACTTCCCGACAATAGAAGGTATATCCAAAAGGTGAAATATGAGAATTACCCAGATTTTTGCTATCATTGTGCGTCTTTTGGCCACAACTATTTGAAGTGTAAAAAATTGATGCAAGATATCAACGCTCAAGAAGCCCAGAAAAACCACAATCCATTGGTACCTCCTAGCAATGGTGGAGTTTCTACTAGTTCGGTCTTGTGCTCACACGTAAACCGCCCTCGCGCTTCGATCTGCCACCTCCTCAACATCCCGGAGGTAGTGAAAACTTGATGGATATAGAGAAAAGTGAGCAAACACTACCTTATATTCCCGGAAGTGTGGGAGAAGCTCTGAATTTTGGAATTCCTCCGGTTGTGAGTCAGCCTGGCTCACCAAGTTTACGGGATGCACAAGAGGGGTCCTCAAGCCATCACCCCTATGTTGGTCTTGCGCATCATGATAGGAGGAGATTTGAGACAATACTTACTGATTCTAGCACACCAATGGACCCGCAAACTTCACTAGATGGGGTAACCTGCAATGGTACTACAGATGAATCTAATTATGCAACACGGTGCATAAACTTTGAACGCGGGGAACATAGCCTGGTTGGGACTCCTGTCCCGACTTCCAACAACAAGGATGAGGGATGGAAAGAAGTAATTTCAAGGAAAAATACGCCAAAGGGTAATAGTATGGTAAAGATCGCGAAGCGCGGAGGTGCTACCAAAACCTCCTTTGTTTCTTAATGAAAGTACTTTGTTGGAATGTCCGAGGTCTATGCGGACAAAGGGATAGGGCAGCCACGCAAACTCTTGTGTGTAGGCTCACAAAACAACATGATGTTGCAATGGTTTGTCTAATAGAAACTAAATTCTCTCGAGCACGGATAGACTCTTTTACATCTCAAAGATTCCTTGCTTGGAAATTTTGCTCCAACATAGATTTCATTGATGGCGGAAGAATGTTAGTACTTTGGGATCCCTCCAGAGTTAGTTGTGATGTGCTTGGAATGGACTCTCAACATATTCATGTCCAAGCAAGATGTAATACAACACAAGTGTCCTTTCTTGCCACATTTGTGTATCCGGTTTATAGCATTCCGGAAAGAAGAAAGCTTTGGCATCACCTTACCCACTTAGGCATTAGCATTGTCAAGCCTTGGATGATTATTGGAGATTTAACACCTATTTCTACCCACATGATAAGTCCGGTGGTCCCCCTCTCACGCCTTATGCACTTAGGGATCTTGGAGAATTCAGAATTGCTCACGGACTGGATGACACTCCTTCTTCCGGTTCCTTCTACACTTGGACGAATGGTTCGATATGGTCCAAGCTTGATAGAGTGTTGATGAATCAGCATTGGAGTGATTTGAATCTAGAATGCACGGCCAACTACTTGCCTATGGAACCAGTCTGACAAGTGGTAACCCGTGATGCATCCTCTAATATTGGGAAACGACCTTTCAAGTTCATGAACATGTGGCTCTCACATCCCGCATTTGAGAACTTACTGACTTCATGCTGGAGGTAGCGTATATTGGGATCTGCCCAATTCATATTAGCCACAAAATTGAAGTCTTTGAAAAAACCATTGCGAGAATCGAAGACTAGTGAATTCGGAAGCATAGAGCAAAGAGCTAATGCGGCAAACATGGAGTTCAAGGAGGCTATTAATGCGCATATGGAAGATCCCTTTGATGAAGAACTAAAAGCCAATGTCAAGTACTTAAGAGCTAGAGCAAACCACCTGCTTGAATCCGAGAGACACTTCATAAGACAAAAATCGAGGAAAAACACTTGATTGGGAGTGATAGATGCTCCAAATATTTTCACAGCTTGATCAAGAGGAGTAATGCCAAGAACTCAATCAACTACCTTGTTAAGGCCAACGGAACTACCACAACATCTCCCGGGGAAGTAATAGAGATACTTGTAGAGTTTTATAAAGATCTTTTAGGCCCATCTCGGCCCTCAACTACCATTGATCCCGCGGTACTGGATTGTGGCCCGAAGCAAGGAGAGGATGATGACCTACTCCTTTTGCATACTATCTCCCTACAGGAAATTTTGGAGGCTTTTTCCGATATTGGCAATGATAAAGCACCTGGCCCGGATGGATTTTCAGTCGCCTTCTTCAAGAAAAGATGGATGGATGTGGGGCATGATGTAGTAAGGAGTATACAAGAATTCTTCTCATCCGGAGTTCTTTTTAAGCAAGTGAATCATACCATACTTACCCTCCTGCCCAAGACTGATCGGGACCCCAAGGTAAGTGACTTTAGGCCTATCGGATTGACCAATGTGGTCTACAAGATCATAACTAAGATTTTAGCTAACCGAATGGCAAAGGTTTTTCCTACTCTTGTCGATAAATGCCAAGGAGCTTTTGTGAAAGAAAGGAACATGGTGGACAATGTTTTTATTGCCCAAGAACTTGTAAGAGGTTTTAATAGAGCTAGAGTCTCACCAAGGTGTATGCTTATGGTGGATCTACGGAAAGCATTTGATACGGTCTTTTGGAACTTCCTTGAGTCAGTACTAAGAGGACTCAAGTTTCCGGACAGATTTGTTAGATGGATAATGGAATGTGTTAGTTCAACCTCTTTCTCTCTTTCAATCAATAGTGAGTTACATGGTTATTTTGCGGGTAAACGCGACTTAAGGCAAGGTGATCTTATGTCTCCTATGCTCTTTATCTTGTGCATTGAATACCTATCAAGGATGCTAAAGCTGAAGACTTCGGACAAAGCTTTTTCCTATCACCCTAAGTGCAAGAGGTTAGGCAGCACTCACCTTGCCTTTGCAGATGACCTCATGCTTTTTGCCAAAGGGGATGTATCTTCGGTTGGTGTTCTTATGGAGTGTATTGAAGAATTGGAGGCTGCTTCTGGGTTGACGCTTAACCCGTCTAAATCCTCCATCTACTTAGCAGGAGTGCAAGGTTCAATTCGAGACTTGATCTTGACTAGAGTGGGTTTCGGCATAGGAGTTTTTCCCGTGCGGTACTTGGGGGTCCCTTTATCTCCAATTTCTGTCTCGGTAGATCAGTTTGCCCCATTCACTAGTGAAATCTCGGAATACATTCAGAAATGGGGGCATCACTCACTCTCTTATGCGGGAAAACTGGAACTAATCAGATCGGTGATTCAGGGTGTTGAGAGCTTTTGGTTACGGGCACTTCCTATCCCCTCTTCAGTTCTCAACAAGGTACGGTCAGCTTGCATTCAGTTCTTATGGGGTGGTAACCCACCAAGAGTCGCTTGGGATGAGATTTGTGTGCCTCAATCCGAAGGAGGCTTGGGTCTTATGAACATCAAAGTATGGAATCATGCCTTACTCTCCCGTACCATCTGGCAAACTCACACTAAGGCGGATACCTTATGGGTCCAATGGATTAATAGCTACTACTTGAGAGGCCAATCCTTTTGGGATTATGAGGTACGTGATGGGGACTCCCCCTTATTCAAGAAACTTTGTGGCATTCGCGACACATTCATTAGCATCTTTGGTAGTCAAGGAAACACAATTGCCGGCTTGGAAAAGTGTTGCACCAATGGAAGATTTGATTCTAGTCTTGTGTATGAGGTCTTGCGCACCCCACGGGAGAAAAAGCTTTGGATGTCTCAAATTTGGAAAGGCTTCATACCTCCTAAATTCTCATTCACAGTCTGGCTCACTTGTAGGAAGCGTCTAGCTACCAAAGACACTCTCAACTACCTAAACTTGGAAGACAAGACTTGCGGGTTCTGCAAACGGGCTAATGATACAAGGGCTCACCTCTTCTTTTCTTGCCCCTACACCCACATGATTTGGAAGCATACAAAAGAATGGTTGGGTATTAGAAGAGAAATGACAACTATTGAAAGCACACTCAAGTGGATCAAGAAAGAGCATCGCGGGACAGACATCCGATCCAAAGCCATCTTACTTGCCTTTTGCACTGTGGTATATGAGATTTGGAGAACAAGAAATGAACTGCTATTCGAGGGCATTAGTTTAACGGTAGATGAGGTGGTTGCAAAAGTCAAAACAACAACTTATAGAGTTCTTTATGATTTAATCCCCTATTTTAACGTCACCTATGAGTGAACGTCCCATCTCTCCTTCATTTCTTGTTTTATGCTTACGTTGAGGATTGAGAACCCTCAATGATTGATTGTAGCTCCCAGTTTTCCTTTTTAGTAATAATATTTGCATTTACCCGGGGAAAAAAACATGCAAGCAGTGACGATAACAACAACAATAACCAACGAATACAATCGACACCAAAACTGTCCCAATTCGTCTAACATGCCAAAAATAGTCTCATGCATTTCTTATTCTCCATTTCACTTAATACATGTTCATCCCTTAACTATAACATCATGTAATATCCAATTACTTCAAAAGGAGGAAGAAATCTTACCTCAAATTCGCCCAAAACAGTCTACTAACTTTCGGCCCACAGTTTGTCTTAGCTCCACTTCTTCAACTTTCAATCACATCCATGTATCCACTACAAGCTTGTAACCATCTTCCCTTCTTGTATTACTTCCAAAACGTTCATAAACAAGCCTAGGTTTTCACCACCATTTTCGGCCAAACCATGACTTATGGTTCTTGGAGAGTGAACTAGGCTTAGCACTTAGTTAAGGTACTTAATCTTGGAAAGAAAATAAGTTGATCATGATATTCTCTTGGCTTAGGGTTGGTTCGAAAATTTGGAGGAGAAGAGAGGTCAAGGAGAGTTTGAATGAAGATATTTTGTGAGGCTAAGTCTTGCTACACTTGTACATATAATGTGTGCACAAGACAAGTGGATGGGGGACCCACTTGTCCACTTGTATGAAAATATCTTCCACAGTTTAGAAAATCTTCCAATACATAATATATCTCCCACACTTAGTCATATTTCTTTATTTCGATGGACTAAACATTCCCAAGGCCAAGACTTAATTAATCCACACTAATCTCTTCACAAAATATTAATCCAACACTTAAACAACACATTGTATTTTTGATGGAACCCCCCCCCCCCCCCCCCAAATTGTGAAATTTTCAATTAGCTCATATTCTTATTTCCAAGACTTCATAATACAATACTAAGTTCATAAATCCATATTAGGGAATCCAACTCCGAGTTAATAAATTTTTCGTCGTCATATTTTTGCAAAATTTTTCCATAAGAAAATGTACTTATACTTTCCTTCCAATATTCAAATCTTATTTCCTTATGTACTGTTACACCCCGTAATCCCAGGACATGTATATAAGAACATACGTATGAAATCAAGACGTTAAGATTTGAGGCTTGTAGAATTTATCGGAATTTTGGAAATGTCGGGAAACGAAATATTGCGTCGAATGGGAGGGTGACACGTGTCACCCCCCCCCCCTTGGATGGTCTTGGACGTTTTAGCCAAGGTCAAGATGGTCTTTTGACCAAGGCAAAGATGATAAGGTTGTTATACCCCGTATTTCCAGAGTATGTACGTGGGGGACGTACGTAGAAATTTTCGAACTTAATTCTTTTGTGCACAACACGGTTAGAGTCGTTTTTAAACGTTTTCCACCGTAGGGAATTTCTATGTCGCTTATAATTTTGCGGATTTTTCCGAGAGACGAAACATTTTGGACCAACGGAGGGTGACAAGTGTCACCTCACATCGATGGAGTGGGACGGCAATTTGGACGAATTGGTGAGTGGGGTTAGGTAGGATATTTTGTGCAAGTTGTTGTGGTAGATGGATAAGGTGCACTTGGCTTAAATCTAGCCCTACACTTGCACCACACTTGTCTTCATCTTGGCCATCGGTTGGCCTTCACTTGACCTATAAATACCCCCTTAGTTGATGAACTTCTTCATCCAAAAATTGTCTAAGTCTTGAAAATCCCTCCTCTCCCTCAACCTTGTTCTCGTCCAAACACCACCCCTCTCCCCTCTTGAGGCCTCTACGAGCCCCCTCGCTTGCCTGAGAGCAACCCCTAGCCTAGTTGTGCTAGTCAAAATACTACCCCTTGGTAGAAATGTATTCTACAAGTATCGTTATAATGCCCAAAATACTTTAGCCAAATACCTTGTAGTACTTTCCAAAGTACTTTTTACGGCCCTAAAATACTATTATACTTTCCTTTAGCCACTAAACTAAACCCTAAGGAAAAATCTTCACCGTAGTTGAAGTATTAAGTAGAAGTTGTGTAGACACTTCTAAGGGTTTCGAGCGTTTTGGAGCGCGAGCTAAACCTTGTTCAGGAACGACATATAAACTCGGATAATTTTGGGCTTATCGAGGTAAACATTCTTGACCTTCTGTTGTAATTGGAAATTACATGTTGTAGGAATATATAGTTGAAGTATTCTATATATAGAACTGAACATTATAATTATGCGGCAATGTCTTTTGACTTAAGCTGAATAATACTTACGATGTCTTGCGACTTAAGCTGAATTTAATAAGAGAACCGAATGTAATTACATGGACTGAGACTTGTAGCATTCTTTGTGTAGTAGAATTGTACACGCCCGGCCGACGTGTTAACCCCGGTTGGCTTGGTAGGCCTCGATAGAGAGGAGATTTACTGTTTGTGGGGAGAGTCTTTGCAATGTAGAATATTCTACGTCGGGATCTAAAGGTATTAATAGGCGCTTTATGGCCTCTATAGGTTGTAATCGCGTGTGGGTGATCCGCTTGATCGAGTGTCGCCGACGGTTTGAGGTACTTGAGCGTTTGCTATTAGTCGATAATCGTCGCGGTATGTGAACCTCTTCCTATCTCTTCTAGCATGATATGCGTGAACTATGTAGTACGGTAGACGATACGTGCTAAATGTATTTGATTGATGTAAAACATAAAGTGTTATAACGGCTTTATGGGAAGTTGGTTATAATAGCTTTATGTGGATAAGCACATACTTTGTGGTTTTTAAAGGTAACCGATTTGAATAATAACTTGATATGTGTTAATAAAGAACTTGAAGCATTTCAAAAGATTTATGAATCGCTTTGAAAGAATGAGTATTACTTGGGTTTTGAAAGCTTAAGAGTTATACTAGCTTTATGGGAAGTTAGGTATAACGGCTTAAGAATGTTTTATCGATTTGAAATCGAATGTGTATCGACAAACCAATGGCGTCGCTGCTAATAAAAGGAAAATGTATTGACTAAAGAAGTATTATTAAAACAGAAACCTCTATCTGCATAGAAGCTAAGATGAGACAAAATGATATTACATTTCCTAGATCATGGTCGCTTAATAAGATTGATTATAAACAAGAATAGCCTACTCACTTATAAGACATAGGTTTCTCAAAACGTTTAAAGGAGAATTATGTTTTAAAGGACTAAAACTATGAACTACTAAACCTTTTTCTAAATTGAGAAACTTGAGCATTCTAAATTAGGCAATTTTGAACTTTTGTAAAATAAGGTTGTTACTTGATTTTACATAGGAAAGCATTTTGTTTTACTTAACAATGTTTGTCACTCTATTTTTATACTACGTATCGGGTGACCTTTGTAAAAGAAATGGATCTTAAAAGGAATTTAACGGACGTAGTACTTTAAGGTTAAAATCCGGACTTTGATATAAAATGAAAGTATCTTGAGTCGTGTGTAACTTGCTTATACTTGTTGTTATGAAACTTGACCATGTTACGTGTGATAGCCTTGTTGTGTAAGTATTGTGTTCTACTCGACTCGGTTCATCCGGAATGTATATCACTTGACTACCGTCATCCGAATGTATATCACTTGATTACGGCTCATCCGAATGTATTTCACTCGACCGGTTCATCCGGAATGTATTTCACTTGAGGAGGTTCATCCGGAATGTATTTCACTTGAGGACCGGTTCATCCGAATGTATTTCACTTGACCGGTTCATCCGGGAATGTATTTCACTTGACGTTCATCCGGAATGTGTTCCACGTTCATGGGATGAACCGGAATGTATTCCACCCTTTCTATATTGGGTCCATAAGATGGGCCGAGATCTATTATAATATCACATGATTTGTACCTAGATCACGGTGAGGAGTTCCACAGCATGAGGATGACTTAGTCCCTGACTTGACATGACTGCTTCTATGTTGTGAACTGTAGTTTGGTTATCATACATGCCTCCTGCTTTATATAGACTATTATGATTTCATTTCTGATATTTGCTTTCACATACTTGGTACTGTCATGCCGCAGTAAAAGGTACATCCGATCCATTTTAGGATCACCTCAGATTGAAAGCTCCGTTCCTTCGAGGCTTATCTTTGGTATGTTACAGATGCTTATACATTCAGGGTATGGCGGCCCTGTCGCCATAGAGGTTGTAAAATCTTAGAAGCAGAATCATCACAAGTGTGGTGCAACCGTGGCTTGTAAAGGATAACCGTCGGGTATTTATGTATATTTGATGAAGGCAAATGCTTTGGTTAGCTTTGTTTATTTATCTTTTCTCTTAATTCATGTTCATGTTTTATTTCTGATTTTCTCGATGTTGTATCACTAGGGTGCGGGTAAGGCACGATCACGCCCGTTGGTCGTGACAAAGTGGTATCGAGCGCTTAGTCCTCGGAAAGTGTCTGAACCGTGTCTAGTAGAGTCTTGATTATCGGTGTTGTGCACCACATCTATAATCCGCAGACATTTAGGATTGGTTTCCATCCTTCTCATTACGAGATCGTGCCTTAGAGTGTGATAAATAGGACTCCTCGGCGTATTCCTTTCCTTCCGATTATGCCTCGCGTAAAACCCAGCCCATGGGCAAGGCAATCGAGGATAGTGAGATCTAGAGTACGAGCGCAGCCAGCATGACGCCGCCAAAGAGTTTAGAGCTGGCTGCCGAGACTCTGATACGAGCCTCCCCGATGAGATGAGTACAAGGAGATGGCCGTGCGAAGTCGTGGCGATATGAGATAGGTGGAAGCACCGTAGTACACCCCGGAGCGGTTTGGGCCAGGCTACGTGACTTCGAGTTGTAGCCGATTGTTCTATGGATCGAGCGAGGACGACCCTCGTGAGTTTATCCGACAGCCTACGGATCATGAGTGATCGAGCCTCGGCGAGTCGGTGGTATTAGGTTCGCATCACCGCGTGATCTGCGAGTTTGATCGTGGGAGCTGTCGGGAAGAGCATGCACTTCCAGGGGACGAGTTCTCGAGGCATTTCTTGCACATTTCTTGCCTCCTGAGAGGGCTCATTTTTGACGTTGAGACGGTTAGAGAGTACAATGTGGAGTTCGACTCATTAGCTCAGTATGTTCCCAGTAAGCGGATATGGAGATGAGTACACCGCCACGCCACCGGCTGGACGATTACTTGGCGAGGCTTGCGGGTGTAGCTCTTCACCGCATGGACATTGCCCGCACGCAAGCTCATGCACCAGGATGCGAGGCACGGAGAGGTCGACGGAATGACCGAGATCAAGAGGGCAGGTCCTGGTAACTTTCGAGGCGGACCGCCTGGAAGCTAGTTATGTACCTCCACCAAGACAGTGGTCCCCGGACGCTCAGTATTCGGAGCTGGTCGAGCTCGGGCTTAGTTCACGGTATACGTGAGTGCTAGCGGGATTCATGTCCCCGGCACGATGTGGCAAACATCATCCGGGAATGTCGTCTTTTGGTGCTTGTTTCACTGCGTGAGCCGTCGTGCTTATAGGAGTATGGCTTAGCGCGGATCGATGGCGGGTTCATCGCCTTCTATGCTACGCAGGCATGCAGGCGACTTATGATTAGAGTGGAGCGGTAGCTTCAGGTATATCTTTAACCATCTAGAGGCTTGTATGTTTTGATGTTATGTTAATGTGTTAAGTGTTATGTTCGGATAGCTTTGTGCTAAAATGTGATTTAGGAACTGGTTGGGGAAAAGGGTAAGCTGAGGGTGAAAATGATGAACCTTAGAATATTACGGTTGAGACCTTAGATGTAAGGCCGTCTTGAGTACAAGATTTTGCGAGTGATCCTTGTCGAGTGCATTTTATGCCTAGAAAATATTGTGTGATAAGTCTCTGGGTTGGGTAAATGAAAGTGGTATCTTTCATGATGTGATTTAGCAAGGTTGTTCCGGATCGAGAAACAAGAGAGTTGGCGTGACGGAGGGTCGGGTTGAGGCGTGTTGCGTGTCAACCCGCAGCCGAATGATACAGGTGGTCCCGCCAGTGGTAGGGTCACCGTGGTGCTAGGCCCAGTTTTGATGACCATCGATGAGTTCGTGGATACGTTCGACCAGTAGATCGTGAAGGCCGGAATAGCCTTAAGGAAGATCGAGGCTAATAGGATGACCAAGTTGGGAGGTAGTGACTCCAAGTTTGGAAACTAAAGTGTGGTACGTATGCTAAAAGAGTTCAAGAGTTCGAGAAGAGTACGACGAGTAAGGGTAGAGCGAGCATGTATGCGAGCATAGATCTGATCATTTCTTGTAAAGGGAGAAGGTGCGAAGGATGTATATTTTAGACCTCGTGAATCGCATGCGATCCGCACCGTTTGTTGGTCGCCGAGTGACACTAGAACCTCGCGCAAAGTGACAAAAGTTTGTGATGTTAGAGGTGTTTTCTCGTGGACTTGGATATAAGTATTTGCGTGCATATGTTGTTTAGTGGCGGTTGTGGCGTTGGCAACTTATTAGAAGAACTTTATCGTTATCCGTCTTGAGAAGGAACATTCGACGAATGTTTCTAAGGAGGAGAATGTTATACCGTATTTCCGCAGTATGTACGTGGGGACGACGAGAAATTTTCGAACTTCTTTAGGCTTGGCGAATTCTTTTTGTGCACAACACCCGGTTAGAGTCGTTTTTCGAAACGTTTTCATGACTTCGTAGGGAATTTCCGCTATGTCGTTTATAATTTTTGCGGATTTTTAGAGAGACGAAACATTTTGGACCAACGAGGGTGACAAGTGTCACCTCACATTGATGGAGTGGGACGGCAATTTGGACGAATTGGTGAGTGGGGTTAGGTAGGATATTTTGTGCAAGTTGTTGTGGTAGATGGATAAGGTGCACTTGGCTTAAATCTAGCCCTACACTTGCACCCCACTTGTCTTCATCTTGGCCATTGGTTGGCCTTCACTTGACCTAAAAATACCCCCCTTAGTTGATGAACTTCTTCATCCAAAAATTGTCTAAGTCTTGAAAATCCCTCCTCTCCCTCAACCTTGTTCTCGCCCAAACACCACCCTCTCCCCTCTTGAGCCCCTTGCCTAGTGGCTCTGGCGAGAGCAACCCCTAGCCTAGTTGTGCTAGTCAAAATACTACCCCCTTGGTAGAAATGTATTCTACAAGTATCGTTATAATGCCCAAAATACTTTATCCAAATACCTTGTAGTACTTTCCAAAGTACCACTTTTACGGCCGGAAAATACTATTATACTTTCCTTTAGCCACTAAACGAAACCCTAAGGAAAAATCTTCACCGTAGTTGAAGTATTAAGTAGAAGTTGTGTAGACACTTCTAAGGGTTTCTTGGAGCGTTTAGCGCCACGGAGTAGGAGCTAAACCTTGTTCAGAACGACATATAAACTCGGATAATTTTGGGCTTATCGAGGTAAACATTCTTGACATACATTTGTAATTGGAAATTACATGTTGTAGGAATATATAGTTGAAGTATTCTATATATAGAACTGAACATTATAATTATGCGGCAATGTCTTTTGACTTAAGCCCGAATAATACTTACAGCAATGTCTTGCGACTTAAGCTCAATTTAATAAGAGGAACAATTGTAATTACATAGGATCCATGAGACTTGTGTAGCATTATGTAGTAGAATTGTACACGTCCGGTCAGCGTGTTAACCCCGGTTGGCTTGGTAGCTTTCGATAGAGGAGGAGATTTTTTCTGTTAAGTGGGGGGATCTTGCCGAATTTCTCGTAGAATATTCTACGTCGGGATCTAAAGGTATTAATAGGCGCTTTATGGCCTCTATAGGTTGTAATCGCGTGTGGAGTGATACTCGTTGAGAGTGTCGCCCAGTTTGAGGTACTGGAGCGTTTTGCTATTAGTCGATAATCGTCGCGAGGTATGTGAACCTCTTCCTATCTCTTCTAGCATGATATGTGTGAACTATGTAGTACGGTGAGACGACATGTGCTAAATGTATTTGATTGATGTAAAACATAAAGTGTTATAACGGCTTTATGGGAAGTTGGTTATAATAGCTTTATGTGGATAAGCACATACTTTGTGGTTTTAAAAGGTAAGCGATTTGAATAATAACCGGCTTGATATGTGTTAATAAAGAACTTGAAGCATTTCAAAGATTTATGAATCGTTTTGAAAGAATGAGTATTACTGGTTTTGAAAGCTTAAGAGTTATACTAGCTTTATGGGAAGTTAGGTATAACGGCTTAAGAATGTTTCTTCGATTTCGAAATCGAATGTGTATCGACAAACCAACTGCAGCGTTAATAAAAGGAAAATGTATTGACTAAAGAAGTATTATTAAAACCGATGAAACCTCTATCTGCATAGAAGCTAAGATGAGACAAAATGATATTACATTTCCTAGATCATGGCTGCTTAATAAGATTGATTATAAACAAGAATAGCCTACTCACTTATAAGACATAGGTTTCTCAAAACGTTTAAAGGAGAATTATGTTTTAAAGGACTAAAACTATGAACTACGAAACCTTTTTCTAAAATGAGAAACTTGAGCATTCGAAATTAGGCAAACTTGAACGTTTGGAAAATAAGGTTGTTACTTGATTTTACAAAGGAAAGCATTTTGGTTTACTTAACAATGTTAGTCACTCTATTTTTATACTACGGGTATCGGGTGACCTTTGTAAAAGAAATGGATCTTAAAAGGAATTTAACGGACGTAGTACTTTAAGGTTAAAATCCGGACTTTGATATAAAATGAAAGTATCTTGAGTCGTGTGTAACTTGCTTATACTTGTTGTTATGAAACTTGACCATGTTACGTGTGATAGCCTTGTTGTGTAAGTATTGTGTTCTACTCGACTACCGGTTCATCCGGGAATGTATATCACTTGACTACCGGGTCATCCGGGAATGTATATCACTTGATTACCGGTTCATCCGGGAATGTATTTCACTCGACTACCGGTTCATCCGGGAATGTATTCAACTTGAGGACCGGTTCATCGGAATGTATTTCACTTGAGACCGGTTCATCCGGAATGTATTTCACTTGAGGACCGGTTCATCCGAATGTATTTCACTTGAGGACCGGTTCATCCGGAATGTATTTCACTTGACTACGCTCATCCGGAATGTGTTCCACTCGACTCTAGGTTCATGGATGAACCGAATGTATTCCACCCTTTTCTATATTGGGTCCATAAGATGGGCGAGATTTATACGTATCACATGATTTGTACCTCAGCGGTGAGGAAGGAGTTCCACGGCGTGAGGATGACTTTTATGTGAGTCACGACCGCTTCTATGTTGTGAGCGTAGTTTGATCATACATGTCTCCGCTTATATAGACTATTATGATTTCATTTACGATATTTTGATTTCACATACTTGGTACTGTTATCGACCTCCTTGGGCTGCGTTCATGCGGCAGTAAAGGTACATCATTGCCGATCCTCGCTTTTAGGATCACCTTTCGTATTGAAAGCTCCGTTCCTTCGAGGCTTATCTTTTGGTATGTTACCCAGAGTCAGTAGATGCGTATACATTGGGGTATGGCGGGCCCTGTCCGTCATAGAGTTGTAAAATCTTAGAGTGCATGCTTGTGGGCGTGGTTTGTAAAAAGGATAACTGCTCGGTATTTATGTATATTTGATGAAGGCAATTGTTTTGGTTAGCTTTGTTTATTTATCTTTTCTCTTAATTCATGTTCATGTTTTTATTTCCGCTGATTTTCTCTGATGTTGTATCACTAGGGTGCCCGGGGTAAGGCACCAGTCACGGGCCCGGGTTCGGGTCGTGACAAAGGTCTTGCTAAGCTAAAGCTTGACATTATTGACTAAGTCAATGAGCCACTTGTCTAGATTTTTTTAAAGGAAACTCATCCAAGACACCCAAATGTTTTAATCTAGACCCTCCAATGTTTTATATAATCATCCATGTAGCAAGACTTGTCTCTAACACTTAGAAAAAAAACTAGAAAACTTAAGAGGGAGATAAGGTGCTCTCGGGTTTGCCCTTTTGTGAACAAGAAAGATTTTCATTTTTGGTTCAATAATACCAACACTTTAAACCAAGGTTCCTAAGGGTATTGTAAGGATATCTCAATAGAAATATCCCGAAAAAGTGTTATACCCCGTATTTTCAGAGTATGTACGTGAGGGCGTACGTACGAAAGTTTAGCCTTAAAAGTTTAGGCATGGGACGTTTTTTTTTGGCACAACTCACACAAAGAATCGTTTTCCGACGAAACGTTTTACAAGACTCGCGTAGGGTAAATTACGGCTATGTCATTTCTAATTTTTGCGGATTTTTCCGAGAGACGTAACACTTTGGGCCAACGAGAGGGCGACACTTGTCACCCTCTAATTGATGGATGTGTGGGCGGTATAGGGCCGAATGGAATGGCTATTTTGTCATGGAGTTGGTAGGATATTTTGTGTGATAGTTGGATAAGGTACATTTGCCCTAATCTTGACCTTACACTTGCCTAGCACTTGGCTTAATCTTGGCCATTGGTTGGCCATTTCTTGACCTATAAATACCCCCCTTAAGATGAAGAGTTCTTCATCCACAAACAAACTTTCCAAGTCTAAAATGCTTCCCTCTCCCTTGAGCTTTTCGTCAACACTCCTCTTCCTCTTGAAAAGGCCTTGGCGAAACACCCCCATCTAGCCTAGTAGCCCTAGCGAAACCTACCCCCTCCCTTGGTAGAAATGTTGTCTTCCAAGTATAGTTACTATTCCTAAATACCCTAGCCCAAATCCCTTAGTACTTAGTAGAAGTTGTGAAGAACTTCTAAGGGTTCTTGGAGCTATCGGAGCGTACAAATTAGGAGCTAAACCTTGCTCAGGATCGACTTATATCTAGGATATTTTTGGGCTTATCGAGGTAAATAAACTTATTCTTCTTTTGTAATTAGAGAATACATACTGTAGAAGTATAGGAATAAGTATAAAATACTTAGAAGGATATTCTGAGAATAGAATTGAACTATTATCACGATAGAAGGGTTTAAAGAAGAATAATTGAACTATACTTACATAGAATTTTCTGATGAGACTTGAGTAGCTTGACGGGTAGGGAAGTGCTGCCCAATTTTTCGTAGGATATAGAACCCTCTACTTAGAACTGTTTACAGAGTAGTCTGGACGTTGATAGACGTGTCTGACTATTATAGGTTGATTCTCTGCGCGCGACATATTCGACTTGGCAGGTGGATTTCGCCGAGAAGGTATGTGATTCTTCCTAAGCATGATATTTTAAAATATATATAGTACGGTAGACGTACATGTGCTAACTGAATAATAATTACGGCAATGTCTTTTGACTTAAGCCTGAATAATAATTACGGCAATGTCTTTTGACTTAAGCCTGAATAATAAGAATCTTGATGCATTTCAAAAGAATACTGAATCATTTTTAACAGAAGAGAACTAATTGGTTTTTAAACAAAAAGTTTAAGAGTTATACTAGCTTTATGGGAAGTTAGGTATAACAACTTAAGAAGGATAAAAGGAACAGTTTACTTATGTGTTTATAACAGACTTATATCGATTTATGGAAAGAATAATAAGATGGTTTGATAAGTAGACATGATATGATGCTATGTGTGTTAGTGTCTTGTAACGTTTGTATAAGAGGGTATTCTTGTGCTTATGTTATTTAACGATAAGTTATGCTAGTATTATATCACTCACCTCTTGACATATTCAGGGGTTGTTCGCCCTCCGACGCGGGGTAGACTCGGTGATGCAGGACCGTGATTCGAGAATACCTCATGCGGGTCGGGGACCTATGCGGAGCTACGAGAGTTCGTGTTAGTGTGCGGGGTTATACCTCATGCGGTGCATGTGGCCATGCGGACTACGAGTCGGGGCGATCGCCGAGTAGCTACCCTCGACGCGGGGTTATACCCTATGCGGGCACATGTGAGTGGCCTATGCGGACTACGGAGTCGAGATTAGGCTTGCATAGTGATACTACAGGCGATTGGCCCGCTTCGATCATTCGCAGCCTAGAAAAGACCTGTTACAGTTTACCTATTGTTGCTCTTGTTTATGATGTGGAACTATGTGCGGTTACCTTGGTTGTTTCGTGCTTATTTGTAAAATTGGTTTTAAAATGATATGATTTCATTTAAGTACTTTACAGTTTCACATACTTAGTACATTGTCTTGACCTCCTTGGGCTGCGTTCATGCCGCGGTAAGGCAAGCGGTGCTAGATCCACATCCTTAGGATCTTTGCTTTGGTGTCGGGAGCTCCATCTTCTAGGAGGCTCTACTTTTTGGGTATGATCTCCTGTATGTAGATAGTTTTGTACATTCGGGGTATGGCGGGCCTGTCCGCCATAGTTGTTTACTTCCAGAGTCCGTAGCTCATTATGCAGTTGGGATGTAGCTGCAAAACTTGGGTTATATATATATATCGAAAGCGACTTTTCTCATATAAATTGTGTCTCAATTTTCATTGATTCATATCTTGTTTTATATTTCTGATTTTCTCGATGTATGGCTTGCAGGTGCGGGTAAGGCACGATCCACGGGCCGAGCAGGTCGTGACAAAAGTGGTATCGAGCGATTAATCCTCGGAAAGTGGCTCCAGACCGTAGCTAGTCGAGGCTAGATTATCGGTGGGTTGTGCACCACCAATAATGTGAGGCTATAGGATATTTAGGATTGGTTTCCATTCTTCTCACTCGAGATCGTGCCTTAGTGCATGTTATAAAGTTGGACCCTCTAACGTATTCCTTTTCCATTGATTATGCCTCGCGTAAGGCAACCCGGGCCCGAGAAGGGCAAGCGGCCGAGGAGCTGCTAGTGGGACACCTAGAGTCACGAGGCTCGAGCCCGATCTATGCGAGACGGCCCGAGTTCTACGACGCCGACCCGAGAGGTTTAGGAGCAGCGGTGGGCGATGAGACCACAGTACCTACACCTCGTCCACGGCTGGAGCGAGATGAGATAGATTCTGAGAGATGGCGATTCGGCGGGATCGTGGCGAACATGAGCAGTGGATCACGGCGATTCGATTCAGCCCAGTAGTACCCGTGGTTCACCCGAGGGCAGACAGTTTGAGGCTACGGGATTTCACGAGTTGTAGCTCGCGAGTTCTGGTCGAGCCGGAGGATGATCCGCAGGAGTTCATCCGTCGATTCTGAAGGATCGTCGGTGATCAAGGCTTGAGGCGAGTGCGTGACCTACGGTTCGCATCGGCTACGTGATACCGCAGTCGATTGGTTTGATTCGTGGGAGTTATCCCGGGGAGAGCACGCGTCCCCAGCTACTTGGGACGAGTTCTCGGAGGCTTTCCTCACTCACTTCTTGCCTCGCGGATGAGGAGGGCACGAGCAGATTTTATTCCCGAGGCAGAGAGGGCCGCGATTAGGTAGTACAATTTCGAGTTTGATTCATTGGCTCGATATGTCCCAGCGTTGGTAGAAGATATGGAGGATAGGGTGCACCGCTACGTCACCGGGCTAGATGATTATACGGCCGAGTCTTGTGCGGGTGTTTCTCTTGTGAGTATGGACATTACCGCATGCGAGCTCATGCGCTTGGATGCGAGGCGTAGAGGCGGCGGGTTGTGACAGCAGCAGAAGAAGACCAGGACAGCAGGGTCTTTTGGTGGCTATCGTGGTGGGCGGCCTCAGCAGCAGTCGAGATTTGCACCACAGCCAGCTCAGAGCACTCCTGCACCATCCTCAGGACAGCCGGGATATTCGGCGGGCGGGGGCCGGGACTTGAGCGTCGAGCGGCGAGTGCGGCGATCGGGACCACCCCGCCGGTGTGGCGTCGGTAGATCCGCCGGAATTGTGGCATGCGCTACGGAGTTTGTTACGATTGTGGCGGCAGGTCACTTTGCGGAACTGTCAGACCGAGGCGATCTTGATGGTAAGTCGGCTACTGAGTTCTTTCGCCGCCTTCTCCTGATTACTCACGGAGGCAAGGTACTCATGGGCGCCAGGTGGCGGCCGTGGCGATCTCGATTCTAGCGGTCCTGAAGCGTATTTATGCCTGGTCCAGCCGGCAGGATCAGGAGGCCTCACCTGATGTCGTCACAGGTACCTTATCTGTTTCTGGATTTGATGTGTATGCCTTGATAGATCTGGGTTATACTCTGTCCTATATATCTCCTCTTATTGCTAGTAGGATAGGGATAGAGCCTGAGTCCATAGACCCTTTCGAGGTAGCTACGCGATGGGTGATTCGGTGGTAGCTCGGCGGGTATATAGGGCTTGTCGGTGACCATTCTGATCGTCGGACCCTGGCCGACTTGATAGAGTTGGATATGACCGATTTCGGCGTGATCATGGGTATGGATTGGCTAGCTTCTTGCTATGCCAATGTAGGCTGCGAGAAGAGAGTAGTGCGGTTCCGGTTTTACGAGGCCGGTTGTTGAGTGGGAGGAGCCTTTATGACGTAGGGGTAGGTTTATTTCCTACCTCGAGGCTAGGAAGATGGTGCGAGAAGGTACATCTACCATCTCGTTCGGGTGTTTGATCACGAGGCTGCGGTGCAGATTTTGATCGATTCGATAGTCGAGAGTTCCCGCACGTGTTTCAGACGACCTCGGGTATCCCTCCCGAGAGGAGATAGAGTTTTGTATCGATGTCTTTGCGGACACTCGGCTATTTCCATTCCGCCATACTGAGAATGGCACTGCCGAGTTGAGAGAGTTGAAGGATCGGCTTAGAGATTTCTTTGGAGAAGGCTTCATCGAGCCTAGTGTTTCCCACGAAGCGCCGGTATTGTTCGTGAAGAAAAGAAGGGCGGGGCCAGCTGCGCATGTGTGTTGATTCTGACGGTGAACAAGGTGACCATTAAACGAATACCCCTTCCCGAGATTGATGATTTGTTCGACCCGATTGCGAGAGCGAGATGTTTTTCCAAGATTGATCTGCGGTCGGGCTATCATCGACGCGAGTCGAGAGTCGGACATCCTAGGGCGCATTCGGACGATGCAGACGCACTACGAGTTTAGGGTTATGTCGTTCGGTTTGACCAATGCTCGGCGGTATTCATGGATTTGATGAACCGAGTGTTCAAGCCATTTTGAACACGTATGTGATTGTGTTCATCGATGACATCTTGGTTTATTCGCCAGAGCGAGGAGCATGCGGAGCATTTGAGAATTATCTTGAGAGTTCTCGAGACCAGTGATTATACACCAAGTTTTGAAGTGTGAGTTCGGTTGACTTGGTGGCTTTTCTTGGGCATATTATCGGGTGATGGTATTCGGGTGGATACGCCAAGATCGAGGCGATCAGACTTGGCCTGAACCTTACTCCGGCGAGGTTCGCGATTTACGGGCCTTGCGAGTTATTATCGCGGTTCGTAGAAGTTTGCTTCTATCTGCACCATTGACTAGGTGACTCGGAAAGCGGCTAAGTTTGATGGGCGATGCTTGTGGCGGGGTTTCCGATTCTTGAAGGAGAAGGCGGCCGCCCGTTCTTACTCTTCGGAGGTCGACGGTTATGTCGTGTATTGTGATCGTCGGGCATCGGGTTGGGATCTGTGTTGATGCAAAGAGGCAAGGTTATAGCGTATGCATCCCGACATTTGAAGAAACACGAGGAACTACCCGCATGATTTGGAGTTGGCGGCTGTGATTCACGCCTTGAAGATCTAGAGGCACTATTTGTATGGGGTTCACGTGGATATTTATACAGACCACAAGAGCCTCAGGTATATCTTGACCAGAGGAGTGAACTTACGGCGAGGCGGTGGTTAGAGTTGCTTAAGGATTACGATGTTGATATCTGTACCACGGGAAGGCCATGTTGTGGCGGATGCTCTTAGTCGTAGGTCGATGGGAGCCTATCGGATGTGCGGCAGAGAGGAGGACATGGTTCGTGATTTGCATCGATTCGCGAGCCTTGGTGTCCGTTTGATTGATTACGATAGCGGTGGGGTTCGAGTCCGTGAGTTGCCGAAGTCTTCCATCGCCGTCGAGGAGGTGAAGAGGCAGCGCTCGAGGATCGATTTTGACACGTTATCGTGATACGGCTCTTCATGGGGGGAAGGGTCCTTTTGAGGTAGCACCTGATGGGGTGCTAAGGTTTGGCGAGTTGTGTGTTCGGATGTTTGAGGACTTGGCGGCGGGTTCTAGGGAAGCACCGCGGCGTTACTCTATCCATCGGGTCGACCAAGATGTACCACGACCTTAGATCGTGTATTGGTGGGATGGCTTGAAGAGGGGCGTTGCGAGTTCGTAGCTCGTGCCCGTGTTGTCGGCGGTGAAGGTAGAGCACGGAGGCACGGTGGTTTATTCTGACGATAGAGATCCCGACACGGAAGTGGGAGGTGATCAACATGGACTTCATCACGGGATTACCTCGCACTCGGAAGGAGACATGATTCTATATGGGTTATCGTCGACGGTGGCGAAATCAGCCCACTTTATTCCGTCGGGGCGACTTTTCGGTGAGGATTATGCCAAACTTTACATCAGAGATCGTCGATGCATGGAGTCCCTATTTCGATCATATCGCATGGGATGAGCCCGATTTCGGCTAACCAGAGGTCTTTCGAGAAGGGTTTAGGACGCAGTGAGCACGAGTCGCATTCCATCCACGCATGACAGGCGAGCGCACTATCCGGACTCTTGAGGATATGCTGCGAGCTGTGTTGACTTCGTGGGTAGTGGGAGGATCATTTGCCTCTAGTTGAGTTTGCGTATAATAATAGCTACCACTCAGATTCGAGATGGCGCCTGAGGCCTTGTATGAGAGGAAGTGCAGATCGCCTATAGGCTGGTTCGATGTGGGCGAGGTGCAGTTAGTGGGACCAGATTTGGTGCAGCAGGCAGTGGATAAGGTGAAGCTTATCCAGGCGCGGTTGCTCACAGCTCAGAGTCGACAGAAGTCATATGCAGATCATCGTCGTCGGCATCTGGAGTTCGAGGTTGATGATTGGGTTTTCCTGAAGGTGTCACCCATGAAGGGTGTGATGAGACATCGAATCAGTCGATCGGCACTCTTACACTAGCGCTTATAAAAAGGCTCCAAACGGCGACACCCGAATACTGAAACGGTAGCTATATAATACATACTCAACAAGAGGCGAAGAGTCCTACGCCTACTCGAAATCCAACCACTTGAGGGTGAATCACGACGAGATTCACCTGAGTTCCTAACCTTGCCTGGTAACTCTTCCAGAAAAGAAACAGCCGTAACTTGAACTCCCCTGTCAGCCATAAGGTGAAGGTAGGCACCCCGTGCAGCCTTACAACCTTCTTGAAATAATCATCTCGCAACTTACTACCGAGTACACGGTTTGACTAAAAAGATAAGATGGACTGACCCCATCAGCCCGACTATCGGTCGAATGCATCCACGAATCCGTACGATGGTTAACTAAACCTGGGCCTAACACCCTCGTGACCCTAACACAAAGCGGGACCACCACAAAGCCCCCACCATACGGGCGGGTCGACCGCCACATGGCCTCAACCCAACGAGGCAACTCGCAAACACTAGCTCACTGATTCGAAACAATCTCACTAATCACGTTACGAAAACCTAGCTGTATTCTAAGCTCAACTAACCTCTTTCATTTCACATCACTCGAGGACTTATCCATAAATATATCTCACGTATACTATGCACCGATAAGGTCAAACATGAAATAATTCTTTTACCAAAGATGGCCTGCCTCAAGGTCTCTACATTATACATTCTAAGGCTCCCACTTTCTCTATCCCCCAATCTTTTCCGATTAACTAATCATGATTCCCAATCACAGTTAACACAATGCTATCTGAAAATAATACTTAAGATATTCGCTACACATATAAATCTCTAAAGGGTTAAGGATATACTGTATCTACGGCACTTCCTAGGTCGTTTAATCAATCCCATACTGTTGGGCATTTGAGGAAGGTAATGAACTATCCATTGATCCAGAAGGTGAGTCTCTACATCGCCAACTCTGGTTGGACAATTTCTCTAAAATGGCCTGCTGTCATAAACATAACAAGTAGCGAAGCACGACACTCCCCACGATGACATCGACCACAACGGCCACGAGGTGGGGTGGCCTCCAGCTAACACCCTCCTCTCCGAACCACTGCATCCTGGCGGTCTAGTAGCCGAGTCCTCCTACTTGCATCCTTCCTCATAGAACATTCCTCGCCATATGCACGGCCGGTCGCAAGTAAAGCAAGCGCGATAAAAAGCGGCATTTCGGGATGACGCACGCCACTGCTTGAACACCGAGAAAAAGCGGAACCACAGCAGAGGACACTCTGCCTGGCGGGCGCATGTCTGTCTGCTGAGGCGGTTCGCCTCGAGAGTTACCAAATGATCCCGCCAATCGGGCCCTCTGGCGATCTTGGTTAACTGCTGATCTCTACATCTCTCACTGCTGCACACAATCTGAACGCAAGCCGGCTCATTCTCGTGAAGAGCTACTTTTCACAACCCTTCTTTAGATAATCATCAATATCCTTGGTATCCGTACATAAAATACTCTCTGGCTGCCAAGTCCCTTGCTAATGTGGCCGTCTCCTTCAATCCATATTTTCGCTCCAGTCGTGGGCGAAGGTCCAGATGTCATAGCGCCGATAGGAGCTATGCCGATGTGCCAAACTCTCTGCTTCTTGGCGGCGTCTCGAGAACTCCCGCATGATGTATCACTCAGGGTGATGATTGGGCTGTGCCGCTTCTAAATCTTTGTACTCTGCTCGCGACTTCCGGCTTGCCGCCACGGGCGAGTTACTGGCGTGGAGGCATAATCGTAAAGGAAAGGAATACGTTAGAGGTCCAACTTATAACACGCTCTAAAGCACGATCTCGAGTGAGAAAAATGAAACCAATCCTAAATATCCTATAGCCTCACGATTATTGGTGTGGTGCACAACACGATAATCGAACTCTACTAGATACGATGCGTAGACACTTTCCGAGGATTAGCGCTCACGATACCACTTTGTCACGACCCGTTCGGGCGTGGTAGTGCCTTACGGCACCCAAGTAGTCATACATCGAGAAATCGTGGAATATAAAACAACCAAGATATGAAGCAGTATAAATAAGACACGGTTTACGGAAAAAGTTGCCTTTCGGCATATATGTATATAAGTACCCCAAAATGAGCGATTCGTCCCAACCTTACAGTCTGGACCTCTAAGAGTTTAAAACAACAATGGAGGGGCGGGCCGCCATACCTGAATGCAAATATCTACAACGACGAGGACCATACCAAAATGCTAAGACTCGGAGAAGCGGAGCTTTCCCAGCCGAAACGGTGATCCTAAGAGCGGGGATCAGCGGTAGGAGTACGCTTTACTGCGGCATGACGCGGCCCGAAGGAGGTCGATGCTTGTTATACCCGTATTTCCAGTATGTATGCGAGGGCGTGCGTGCGAGAATCTGGCGAGAAAGATTGAAAGGAAGAAGGAGGTAAATTTTTCCACGGAAAAGTTTAGGTTTTGTGAAGGAAAAAGGTTCGTTAATGGGAATTGGATTCCCGATTTGGTATTCGGACTTCTGGAATATTAGAGAATTATGGAATTTTATTTTGGAAATGGTCACGTGGGGCCACGGGAGAAATTTACGGTTTTGTAGAGCCACTTTGTTTTGAGATTTTGGCCATTGTGGATATTTTTGAAAGGCGTTTTTAGGGCCATTAGGAGGGTGACACGTGTCACCCCGCCTGTGGCTTGGCGAAGTTACCTTTGTGCGCGATTAGAGTCGTTTTTCGAAGCGTTTTCGTAACTTGCGAAGGAAAATTCGGCTATGTCGTTTTGTATTTTTGCGGATTTTTCCGAGAGGCGAAACATTCGGACCAACGGGAGGGTGACACGTGTCACCCTGCAATGAGACAAGTGGGCGGCTTGGCGGGTGAGGGCTTGTGGTGCTAGATATTTGTGTAGATATTTGTGAGGTTTTAAGGAGTAGGGGCTAGGGTGCACTTGGCTTGATCTTGGCCTTACACTTGCCTTGCACTTGGCTAGATCTTGGCCATTGGTTGGCCTTTGGGTTTGCTATAAATACCCCCTTAGTTGATGAACTTTCTTCATCCAAAAATCATTTTTCCAAGTCTTGAAATCTCTCCCCCTTTGTGAGTTGAAATCGTCCAAAGCCCTGCCCCCCTTGTGGAGCTTTGTGAGGCCCCTTTGAGTGAGGCTTGGCGTGGGGTACCCCACTGCTAGTTGTTTCGTATAATACCCTTGTTGTGGTATAGAAATACTCCTAGTATTGTTATAATGCCCAAAATACCTTAGCCTTGTACCTTGTAGTATTCCATAGATACCTCTTACGTTGAGTCGGAAATACTACCTTTTGTCCTTTAGTCTCAAACCAAACCCTAAGGAAATCTTCATCGTTGGTTGAAGTATGTGAGTAGAAGTTGGTTAGAACTTCTAAGGGTTGTTTGGAGTGGTTTGGAGCGACGGTGCGAGCTAAACCTTGCTCGGGAAGCGACATTAAACTCGGATAATTTTGGGCTTATCGAGGTAATTATCTTGTCCTATTGTAATTGGAAATTACATGTTTGTTAGAGTATATAGTTGAAGTATACTATATATGGAACTACTTAGTATTCGCAATGTCTTTTGACTTAAGCTGAAGAATAAAGAATCAATCGAATCAGTGTATTTACATAGGACTGTATTGCAGTAGACTTGTGTATAATAGTACAACTCCGGTTAGAAGTGTAAATCCCCGGTTGGCTTGGTAGCGGCCTCGATAGAGGAGAGATTTACGTTGTTGCGGGGAGTCTTTGAATTTTCTATAGAAAGATAGAAACTTATGTTTTGGGGTTAATAGACGTTTTGACCTTTATAGGTGAAAGTACTAAGAGTAGCGTATTCTACTCAAAGAGTGGAAAGGGCTAGCAAGGTTGTAGTACTTGGAGCATTTTGCTTATTGTCGATAAATCGTCGCGAGGTATGTGAACCTCTTCCTATCTTTTCTAGCATGATTGTTGTGAACTATGTAGTACGGTAGACGTACATGTGCTAAGTGATTTGGTTGGTTTAAAACATAGGGTGTTATAATAGCTTTATGGGAAGTTAGTTATAACGACCTTATGTAAGTGAAAATGGTTTATCGATGTTAGAAGTTAAGAGACTTGATCTTATAAGATAAGAGACTTAACTTATTTGTTTTAATGTGGATGTTTGTGTGAAACCTCATTCGTGAGTAATGAGTACTTGGTTTTAAAGGGATAATGTTTCTTGATTTGGGAATCGGAATGTGTATCGACAGGACCACCTGCGGCGTTAATAAAGGAAAATGTCTTGAATAATGATGTGTTGTATTAAAACCGGTAGAAACCTCCATCCGCATAGAAGCTAAGATGAGACAAAATGATATTACATTTTCTAGATCATGGTCTTTGTAATAAGATCGTTATAAACAAGAATAAACTACTCACGTATATGACATATGTTACTCAATTGTTCTAAAAGGAATCAAGTGATTAAGTTTGGGAAACTATGAAACCATTTGAAAATGAGAAGCTTGAGTAATTGAAACTAGGCAACCGGAACTTAGGAAAGAATGTTGTTACTTGATTTTGAAAAGGAAGGTGGGTTGGTCATTCCAATACTACGGGTATCGGGTGACTTTTATAAAAGTAATGGATCTCTTTTAAAAGAACTTAACGTATGTAGTACTTTGGGGTTAAAAACCGGACTTTGGCATAAAATGAAAGTACTTTGAGTTGTGTGAAACTTGCCTATGCTTGTGATGATAGCCTTTATTGTACAATCGTTGTGTTTACGTGTTCTGGCGTCTCGATAGAAGTCGGTTGGTAGTTGAGAACTTACTTGGGCGTCTTGGCGATGGCGGAGAAATTCCGCAGTGCGTTCACGGTGATAGTATTATTGTTGTTAATCGCTTTGGACATCACGACGGCGCGATGCCGCGGGTATGCTTCCATTTTGGTTAAGGTCTTGTAGTTAATCGCTTTGGATATCTGGCATGATCGTAGCGCACGGGTATGTTTCCATTTTGATTATCGCCTTGTGATTTCCCTTTGGACATCGACCGCGATCGTGGCGCTGCGGGTATGCGTCCATTTGGAATGTTGTCTTATTCTTCCCTTTGGACATCTTGACACGATGCGTGCGCGCGGGTATCGTCCATTTGGAATGTTGTCTTACTTTTCCCTTTGGACATCGACCGCGATCGTAGCGCGCGGGTATCTTCCATTTGGATTCTTTGTCTTGTTGTTGAGTCACATGGACATGCCTACACCGATGCAGAATTCGGGGCATGTGGCCTGGGACATTAGTATTATTGTTGCATCGTGGACATGTCTACACCGTCTGCGATTCGGGGCATGCGGCCATGTCGAAACTCGATTGATGTTGTGGGCGTGAGACCTATAGTTATATTGGAGTGATAGTTGTTTTATGTTGTGAGCTGTAGTTTGGTTATCATACATGTCTCTGCTTTATATAGACTAGTATGATTTCATTTCTGATGTTATGCAGATTTCACATACTTGGTACTGTTGTCTTGACCTCGCCCGGGGCTGCGTTCATGCCGCAGTAGAGGTACATCGGTCGTGGTTCCTCGCCATAGGATCTGATTCAACAGATTTGAAGCTCCGTTTCTCGGAGGCTTATCTTTGGTAGGTGTTCCACTGAGTTGTAGGTTCTTGTACATTCGGGGGTATGGCGAGGCCTGTCCGTCATAGTCGTGTATATCTTAAGAGTGTAGTAATCTTGTTGTGGGCGGGGTTGTAAAAGGATTAAAGCGTTCGAGTTTTATGTATATCTTGAAGGCAAGCTGTTTTGGTTGCTTTGTTTATTCATTTATCTCTTGTTAAATGACTCTTGTTTTGTGTTCATGATTTTCTACGATGTATGTATCACTAGGGTGCCTGGTAAGGCACGATGCTTGAGCCGGGCAGTCGTTACAAAAGTGAGTATCGAGCAGTTAATCCTCGGAAAGTGTCTGAACCGTGTCTAGTAAGTCTTGATTATCGGTGTGTTGTGCACCACATCTATAATCGAGGAGGCTATAGGACATTTAGGATTGGTTTCCATTCTTCTCATTACGAGATCGTGCCTTAGAGGCGTGTTGTAAGTTGGACCCCTCAGCGTATCTCGTTTTACGATTATGCCTCAGCGCAAAACGCGAGCCGAGAAGGGCAAGCAGCCGAGAGTGCTGCTAGTGAGATCTGAGAGAGTAGGCGCGAGCCCGCGATTACGAGGTTGTGCTTGACGGCGGGTTTCGACGCCGCCCGGCCTGTGAGTTTAGAGCGCAGCGGTGGCTGATGAGACTCTGATACACGAGCCTCGTCCGCGATGCGGAAGGCGGGAGATGGGTCGAGAGATGGCGATTATTGGCGAGGTTGTGGCGGATATGAGGACAGTGGATCGCGATTCGGTTCGATGCTTGGATGGTTCACCGAAGCGATAGTTTGAGGCTACGGGACTTTCCGAGTTGTAGCCCGCGAGTTTTATGGGTCGAGGCTCGAGGATGATCGCGAGTTCATCCGGCGATTCTGACCGGATCATGCGGGTGATCGAGGCTTGAAACGAGTGCGTGACCTTTAGTTCGCATCGGCTGCGTGATACCGCGATCGATTGGTTTGATTCATAGGAGCTTTCGGGAGAGCATGCACCTCCAGCGGTATGGGATGAGTTTTGGGGCTTTCCTCGCACTTCTTGCCTCCGATTGAGAGGAGCGCGGCGATTTTATTCTTGAGGCAGGCGCGGCTGTCGGGAGTACAATGTCGAGTTCGATTCTTTGGCTCGATATGTCCTGCGCTAGTTGCGAATATGGAGGATATGGTGCATCGCTACGTCAGGGCTTGATGATTATATGGCGAATCTTGTGCGGGTGTTTCTCTTGCGGGCATGGACATTGCCCGCATGCGAGCTCGTGCACTAGGATGTGAGGCACGGAGGGTCGGCGGAATGACTGGATCGCGAGAAGAGGCGGGGCGGCGGGGTCCCGGTGGCTTTCGAGGCGGACCGCCTCAGCCGAGCTAGTTATATACCCCGCGGTGCAGTGGTCCTCCACCGTCTTGAGGCGGTCGAGGGCTCGAGGTTGATTTTGGCGAAGCGGGGTGTTAACGGTGAAGCCACCCTACCTCGTTGTGACCATTGGTAGACTCCATTTTGGAGAGTGTCGTGCTAGATTGGGAGTTTGTTTTGCATGCGGCCAGCAGGGCCATTTTGCGAGGCTGTCCGACCAAGGGAAGCGCGGATGTTACGACTTCGACGCCGGGATCTGTGGTGGTTCATCACGCCTACGGTATACGCCTGCAGGGCCTATGATTAAGTGGGCTGTAGCGGTATATCCTTACCCCTCTAGAGTTTTGGTATGCCGTTATGATGATCTCATTATTATGTGCTATGTACGAATAGCGTTGTGTTAATTTTGAGTTAGAAAACATGGTTATTTAGGAGGATAAGTATGGGGGCATGGTAAGTGTGAACCTTAGACTATGTCACGACTGAGACCTTAGGGGTAAGGTCGTCTTGAGTTAAAGATTTATTTTTGACCCTTATCAGAGTAGTAGTATACGTGGGATTTATTTGTGTGATAAGTCCGTGGGTAGTGTGAGATGGAAGTGGTAGCTTTCATGATGTGAATTAGTAAGATTGTTCCAGATCGGGGAACCAGAGTTTGGCGCGGTTGTGGGTCGGGTTGAGGACGTGATACGGGTCAACCCGTAGCCCGGATTAAGGTGGGGTCAGTTCTGGGTGGTCCCTCCAGGTGGTAGGGTCACGAGGATGCTAGGCCCAAGTTTGTGTGACCAACGTATGAGTTCGTGGACGCGTTCGACCAGAAGCGGTTCGTAAAGGCCGGGAATGGCCTTAAGGAAGTTTGAGGTTAGTAAGATGACCAAGTTTGGAGGTAGTGACTCGGAGATTTTCGGAGCGGAGTAATGACTGAAGTATGGTACGTACTGGGAGAGTTCAAGTGTTCGAGAAGGGCACGACGAGTAAGGAAGGAAGATAACGTGTGTTATTTCGTGGCCAAGCTGTGGCGTTGACAACTTGTTAGAGGAACTTCATCGATATCCGTCTTGAGAAGGAACATTCGGGACGAATGTTTCTAAGGAAGGAGAATGTTATACCGTATTTCCAGTATGTATGCGAGGGCGTGCGTGCGAGAATCTGAGAAAGATGGAAAGGAAGAAGGAGGTAAATTTTTCCACGGAAAAGTTTCAGGTTTTTGTGAAGGAACAAGGTTCCTTAATGGAATTGGATTCCCAGTTTGGTATTCGGACTTCCGGAATATTAGAGAATTATGGAATTTTATTTTGGAAATGGTCACGTGGGGCCACGGGAGAAATTCTATTTTGTGGGGCCAGCTTTGTTTTGAGATTTTGGCCATTGTGGATATTTTTGAAGAGCGTTTTTAGGGCCATTAGGAGGGTGACACGTGTCACCCCGCCTAGGTGGCTTGGCGAAGTTACCTTTGTGCCGACACGATTAGAGTCGTTTTACGAAGCGTTTCGCGTAACTTGCGAAGGAAAATTCCGGCTATGTCGTTTTGTATTTTTGCGGATTTTTCCGAGAGACGAAACATTACGGACCAGCGGGAGGGTGACATGTGTCACCTGCAATGGAGACAAGTGGGGCGGCTTGGCGAATGAGGGCTTGTGGTGCTAGATATTTGTGTAGATATTTGTGAGGGTTTTAAGGAGTAGGGGCTAGGGTGCACTTGGCTTGATCTTGGCCTTACACTTGCCTTGCACTTGGCTAGATCTTGGCCATTGGTTGGCCTTTGGGTTTGCTATAAATACCCCTTAGTTGATGAACTTTCTTCATCCAAAATCATTTTTCCAAGTCTTGAAATCTCTCCCCTTTGTGAGTTGAAATCGTCCAAAGCCCTCCCCTTTGTGGAGCTTTGCCAGAGGCCCCCTTTGAGTGAGGCTTGGCCGTGGGGTACCCCAAAGCCTAGTTGTTTCGTATAATACCCTTGTTGTGGTATAGAAATACTCCCTAGTATTGTTATAATGCCCAAAATACCTTAGCCTTGTACCTTGTAGTATTCCATAGATACCTCTTTCGTTGAGTCAGGAAATACTACCTTTTGTCCTTTAGTCTCAAACCGAAACCACAAGGAAATCTTCATCGTTGGTTGAAGTATGTGAGTAGAAGTTGGTTAGAACATCTAAGGGTTGTTTGGAGTGGTTTGGAGCGCGCGGAGTGGAGCTAAACCTTGCTCGGGGCGACATTAAACTCGGATAATTTTGGGCTTATCGAGGTAATTATCTTGTCCTCTATTGTAATTGGAAATTACATGTTTGTTAGAGTATATAGTTGAAGTATACTATATATGGAACTACTTAGTATTCGAATGTCTTTTGACTTAAGCTGAAGAATAAAGAATCGAATGTTGTATTTACATAGGGTGTATTGCGATAGACTTGTGTAGAATTGTACACGTCCGGTTAGGCGTGTAAACCCACATGGTTGGCTTGGTAGCGGCCTCGATAGAGGAGGAGATTTACGCTGTTGCGGGAAGTCTTTGAATTTTCTATAGAAAGATAGAAACTTATGTTTTGGGGTTAATAGACGTTTTGACCTTTATAGGTGAAAGTACTAAGAGTAGCGTATTCTACTCAAAGAGTGGAAAGGGCTAGCAAGGTTGTAGTACTTGGAGCATTTTGCTTATTGTCGATAAATCGTCGCGAGGTATGTGAACCTCTTCCTATCTTTTCTAGCATGATTGTTGTGAACTATGTAAATGCAGTGAGCGTCATGTGCTAAGTGATTTGGTTGGTTTAAAACATAGGGTGTTATAATAGCTTTATGGGAAGTTAGTTATAACGACCTTATGTAAGTGAAAATGGTTTACTGATGTTAGAAGTTAAGAGACTTGATCTTATAAGATAAGAGACTTAACTTATTTGTTTTAATGTGGATGTTTGTGTGAAACCTCATTCGTGAGTAATGAGTACTTGGTTTTAAAGGGATAATGTTTCTTGATTTGGGAATCAGAATGTGTATCGACAGGACCACTGCGGCGTTAATAAAGGAAAATGTCTTGAATAATGATGTGTTGTATTAAAACGATGAAACCTCATCTGCATAGAAGCTAAGATGAGACAAAATGATATTACATTTTTCTAGATCATAGGCTTTGTAATAAGATCGTTATAAACAAGAATAAACTACTCGCGTATATGACATATGTTACTCAATTGTTCTAAAAGGAATCAAGTGATTAAGTTTGGGAAACTATGAAACCATTTGAAAATGAGAAGCTTGAGTAATTGAAACTAGGCAACGGAACTTAGGAAAAGAATGTTGTTACTTGATTTTGAAAAGGAAGGTGGGTTGGTCATTCCAATACTACGTATCGGGTGACTTTGATAAAAGTAATGGATCTCTTTTAAAGAATTTAACGTACGTAGTACTTTAGGGTTAAAACCCGGACTTTGGCATAAAATGAAAGTACTTTGAGTTGTGTGAAACTTGCCTATGCTTGTGATGATAGCCTTTGTTGTACAATCGTTGTATACGTATTCTGCGTCTCGATAGAAGTCGGTTATTAGTTGAGAACTTACTTGGGCGTCTTGATGACGGAGAAATTCGACGTGTACGTTACTGTTGATAGTATTATTGTTGTTAATCGCTTTGGACATACTGACACGATCGTGGCGCGCGGGTATGCTTCCATTTGGTTAAGGTCTTGTGGTTAATCGCTTTGGATATCTTGACACGATCGTGCGCGCGGGTATGTTTCCATTTTGATTATCGCCTTGTGATTTCCCTTTGGACATCGACCACGATCGTGGCGCTGCGGGTATCGTCCATTTGGAATGTTGTCTTATTCTTCCCTTTGGACATCACGACACGATGCGTAGCGCTGCGGGTATCGTCCATTTGGAATGTTGTCTTACTTTTCCCTTTGGACATACCGACACGATCGTAGCGCGCGGGTATGCTTCCATTTGGATTCTTTGTCTTGTTGTTGAGGTCACATGGACATGCCTACACGATCTGGTCAGGGGCATGTGGCCATGGGACATTGGTATTATTGTTGCATCATGGACATGTCTACACCGATGCGATCGATTCAGAGCATCCGGCCATAATGCGAACCTGATTGATGTTGTGGGCGTGAGACCCATAGTTATATTGGAGTGATGACTGTTTTATGTTGTGAACTGTAGTTTGGTTATCATACATGTCTCCTGCTTTATATAGACTAGTATGATTTCATTTACAGTATTGTACAGTTTCACATACTTGGTACCTGTTGTACTGACCTCCTTGAAGTGCGTTCATCGCGAGTAGAGGTACATCGGTCGTGGTTCCTCGCTCATAGGATCACAGTTCAGCGCATTTGAAGCTCCGTTTCTCCGGAGGCTTATCTTTTGGTAGGTGTTCCCTGAGTTGTAGGTTCTTGTACATTCAGGGGTATGGCGGGGCCCTGTCCCGTCATAGTCATTGTATATCTTAAGTGCTGTAATCTTGTTGTGGCGAGGGTTGTAAAAGGATTAAAGCTATTGAGTTTTATGTATATCACGAAAAGCTGTTTTGGTTGCTTTGTTTATTCATTTATCTCTTGTTAAATGACTCTTGTTTGTGTTCCGCTGAATTTCTCTGATGTATGTATCACTAGGTGCCACAGGTAAGGCACGATGCCCGGGCAGTCGTTACAAGTACAACAGTACAGTATGTGGCGAAAATACATAAATGAAATCATAGTAGTCTAGATAAAGCGGGAGACATGTATGATAACCAAAACTCTGATTCATACAATAATAAGCGATACGCGTCAAGTGACTCACGCCTCAAAGTCATCATAAACCGCAAATGTGGGGTAAATGAAGGCATAGCCGACTAAGCTACAAGGTAAAAACATACAAACAAGATTACGTAAAAGCGTATCATGATCAATGCAAGCGGTCACATGATCAAAGTGCCACTTTCGCCCGCAGATATCTAATGTGTAGCCTAGGCAGAACTTCCGTAGCTCGCACGTGGGCCACTCCAATGGCCCGTGAAGGTATTCTCCGCACGTCGGTAGCTACTCCCCGGCAGCGTCCCGACTCGCCCGTCGCGTAGCCACAAAGACAGCATGACTACAAGCGGCGCATACTAACCCGAACTCCCGCAGATTCAGATATGTCACGACCGAAAGCGCGGGCAGTGCCTTACCCGGGCACCTAGTGGCACAACATGTCGAGTAAGCTGAACATAAAACATATACATAAACAAGTGAAGTACAGCGATGTCTGAGAAAAGCGGCGCTTCGGCATATATGAATAACAACTTTTACAATGAGCAGTTTAATCCTTTTTACAAACCACGCCCTTGCGATTACTACAGACCTCTACGAATGATATGACAACCGTGGCGGGGCGGGGCCCGCCAAACTTCGAATGTAAACACTTACTACGGGGTGTACATACGATAAGCCTCGGAGAAAGCGGGCTTCCCAGCTGGCTAGCGACCACGAGAGCTAGGATCAACGGCGGTGTACCTCAACTGCGGCATGAGCGGCCCGAAGAGGTCGATACAACAAACGAGTATGTGGCGAAAATACGTCGTGAAATGAAATCATAGCTTGATGCATATAAAGCGAGAGACATGTATGATAACCAAACTACGATTTACAACCAGCGATCATGTCAAGTCGAGGACTCACTCCCTCAGTCATCACTCAAGTATAACAATGGGTCTCGGGCCCACAACATCAATCATGCGTGGGATACCTTCCTCAGCTGCCGTGATCTATGATATAAAGCACCAAGGAACACACTGAACACGGTCCCACGTGTCATAATAAAACTGACGGGGTAATGCGAAGGCATAGCCGACTACTAAAAACCACGGTACCAACAAGGTCATGAGCTGTATCATAAGATCTGTCTGGCACGTCGCATGATCAAAGGCCACTTGCGCGATATCAATGTCGCGTCTAACCGGAACTCCGCAGCTCGCATAGGCCAATCTCATCGGCCGCGTGAGGCATTCCCGCGTCGGTAGCTACTCCGGCATCGTCACGGACTTCGCGACCGCATGGCCACAAGGACGCGTGCCCATAAGGCGTACACTAACTGGAACTCTCGTAGTTCGCATAGTCCGGGACTGCATGAGGTATTCTCGAATCATAGGTCCATCGACCACTGAGTCTACCCGCGTCGGAGGCGGCTTAACCCGGAATCATCTCAAGAGATGAATGCCACAATACTATCATAACGATAGTTAATAAGCACAATCAAGAAACCCTTTACACAAACATCACAAGATACTATCACGTAGCGATCCTAACATGTTTACTTATCAAAGCAATCAGAAAGTATTACAAGGCTATCACAAACCAATCTGATCAAGTTGTTCACACAAGGTACTTTCTACTATATGATTAACAAGATCGGGTTTTATTCCCAAAGTACTTCATACATTAACTCTTTAAAGATACGTTACCTTCACAAGTGTCACACAATACGTAGTATAAAAATAGAGTGACTATCTTTTTAAAGTAAATCAATTACTTCTCTTTGTAAAATCAAGTAGCAACATTCTTTTCCAATGTTCAAGTTTGCCTAATTTCCAATGTTCAAGTTTCTCATTTTTTTTTTTAGAAAGGTTTCGTAGTTCATAGTCTTATTCATTTAAGAATATAATACTCCTTTAAACAATCTGAGAAACCTAAGCCTTATATGTGAGTAGGATATTCTTGTTTATTACAATCTTATTACGTGACCATGATCTAGGAAATATCATTTTGTCTCATCTTAGCTTCTATGCAGATGGAAGTTTCTACTGGTTTTAATAATACTTAATTATTCAAAACATTTCCTTTTATTAACGCTGCAGTGGTTTGTCGATACACATTCTGATTTCC
Organism: Przewalskia tangutica; assembly: GCA_029844215.1. NCBI lineage: Eukaryota > Viridiplantae > Streptophyta > Magnoliopsida > Solanales > Solanaceae > Przewalskia > Przewalskia tangutica. The sequence continues at coordinate 75,436,636 of CM056720.1, read as the reverse complement.
GAAATCAGTAAAACATTCTTAAGCCGTTATACCTAACTTCCCATAAAGCTAGTATAACTCTTAAGTTTTCAAAAACCAAATATTACTTCTTCTTTCAAAATGATTCAAAAATCTTTTGAAATACTTCAAGTTCTTTATTAACACATAACAAGCCAGTTATAGTTCAAATCAGTTACCTTTTAAAAACCACATGTATTTTCTTACCAACATAAAGCTGTTATAACCAACTTCCCATAAAGCCGTTATAACACTTTATGTTTTACACCAATCAAATACGTTCATACGTATGCGTCTACCGTACTACATATTTCACATATCATGCTAGAAGAGATATGAAGGTTCACTTACCTCGCGACGAGTATCGACTAATAGCAAAGCGCTCCAAGTACATCCAACCGTCGGCTCTCCTTAAGCCAAGTAGATCGCGCCACACGTAGTACTTCAACCTATAAGGCCACAGTGGCTTATTAACATTTAGATCTCATCGTAGAATATTCTACCGAAAATTCGGCACCTCACCGCATGACAGCGTAAATCTCCTCCTCGCGAGGCGGCTACCAAGCCAAGGAGGTTATACATCTAACCCTAACGGGTACAATTCTACTCCACGGTACTACTTCACAAGTCTCTTTGTCTGACACTAAGTAATTACGATTCGATGTCTTCTTTAATTTGGGCTTAAGTCGCGAGCATTGCGTAAGTATTATTGTCGAGCTTAAGTCAAAGACATTGCCGATAACTACGTTGATTCTATATATAGTATACTTCAACTATATATTCTAACAACATGTAATTTCCAATTACAATAGAGGACAAGATATTTACCTCGATAAGCCCATAATTATCCTAGCTTAAAGTCGATCACGGGCAATCGTTTAGCTCAACTCTGGCGCTCCAACCCGCTCTAAACCACCCTTAGAAGTTCTAACCAACTTCTACACAATACTCCAACGGACTATGGAGATTTTCCTAGGGTTTCGATTTGGTGACGGTAAGTATAATAGTATTTCTGGGCTTTTCGTATAGGTATAACCTTAGAATACAACAAGGTATAAGGCTAAGGTAATTTGGGCATTATAACAATACTTTTGAGAGTATTTCTACCAAGAGGGGGGGTATTATATGAAAACAAACTAGGCTAGGGGTACCCAGCACCACAAGGAGGGTGGCTACCCTCGACCTACCCAGCTGGGAAACTCGACGAGGGCCTCACGAAATGGGGAGGGGGAAGGCTCTCAAGACTTAGGCATTTTGGATGAAGAAGTCTCAACCTTAGAGGGTATTTATAGCACAAGCCAAGGCGACGATGGCGAGATCTGCCAAGTGCCTAGCAAGTGTAGGGCGAGATCTTGCCAAGTGCCCAACCAACTAACACACAAATATCCTACCAACTAAAGCCATTTCAATCGGCCACAATGAGCCTCACGTCCGCCAATGGGAGGTGCCAAGTGGCGCCCTCTTGCTGGCCCAACACGTTCGTCTCTCGGAAAAATCCGCAAAATTAAAAATGACATAGCGGAAATTCCCTACAAAGGCGTGAAAAGCGTTTAGTCGAAAAAGCGACTCTAAGCGGGTGTTGTGCACAAATAATTTTCAGCCAAGCCAATATTAAAAGTTCAAATTTTCTAAACGCGTCATACGTACATACTTTGGAAATACGGTATAACATTCTCCTCTCCTTAGAAACATTCGTCGAATGTTCCTTCTAAGTCTCAAAACAAACATGCGCGATATAGTCTTCACTACTATACTTACGAGAACAATCCTTGCCACACATGCACGAAACAATTTGCGCAAAAGCTTACATCCAAGTCCACGAGGAAACACCTCTAACATCACCATAAAACACTTCTCACGGGTTTAAAATATACCTCTTCGCACCTTCTCTTTGCAAAGAAATGATCACATTTATGCTCGCCATACATGCTCGCTTCTCTCTTTACTCGTCGTAGATACCACTTTGTCACTTTTCCTGAGGCATTAACCTTCTCAGGCGACCCAACAAATGGTACCACTGCATGCGATCCCTGAGGATGTCGTATACTCGAACTCTTTCCACATTTACGTCTGCTTGTTCCAAAACTCGGGTTACTATCTCTAACGTGGTCATCATTAGCGGGGACACTCTGGATGGATCTTCGATACTTCCCCGAACATCTGTCTGAAGGCCAGGACGCCTTTGCCTCCCACGTCGGACGGCAAATGCTAACATATAGGCAACCTGGCCTATTCTTCACATGAACTCAAAAGGCCCAAAGTAACTCGGGTTAAGTTCCCTCTGCTTTCCAAAACTCGTCGCACCAATCCGGTGGTACTTTCAAGAAGACCGACCGTCAGCACGAACTCTAAGCGTCGTCGCCGATCATCCGCCCGATTTCCTCTGAGTTGCCAGAACTTCTTCTAGACAAGCTTCTCACTATCCACGGTCTGCTGGAACAATCCTGAACCAACTGTCTGAACCCTGCCGACATCGAACCACTCGACTGGCAACTTACACATCCGCCCCTACAAGGCCTCAAAGCGACATCCGAACCTTTGAAATGGTAGCTTAAACACTACCTCCACAGAGACAACAATCCCGCTATCACGAAATCCAAACAACGGCCCGGCGAATGCGGTCCCGAGACTACGATTCTTAACACATGCTTGACAAAACTTCCGAAACAAAAGCAGTAGTAACACGGGCTCCAATGCTGCCATAAGGTGAAGGTAGGCACCCCGTGCAGCCTTACAACCGTTATGTTAAAACAACACGGCAGTAAGCGGTCGACCGAAGAACGCGATGGTGCCCCATCGGCCCGACCGGCTGGTCGAACGCATCCACGAACTTCGTCGCATTGGTTAACTAAACTTGGGCCCTAACACCCTCGTGACCCTACCACAAGGCGGGACCACCACAAACTGACCCCACCGCTGACAGGCGCGGGTTGACCAGCATCGTAGCCTCAATCCGACCGTCAACGAGCACAACACTAGTTCCCGAAGGAAAACTCTCACTAATCACGTTACGAAAACCTAGCGGTCTTCATAGCTCAACTACCTCTTTCATTTCACACTACTCAGGGACTTATCCCACAAACGTAGCTCGCGTGCACTATTCACTCCTATAAGGATCAAACGTAACACTACACCTTTACTCGAGATGGCCTTGCCTAAGGTCTTTACGTAAAACATTCTAAGGCTCACCTTATCTATCCCCCAAAATCTTACTCGGTTAACTAACCAAGATTTCTAATCACAACTAACACACTGCTATCGTAACATAACACTTAAGGTATACTCACTTATCACGTAAAAAAACTCTAGAGGTTAAAGATATATCTATATCTACCTTCCTCCTCTTAGTCGTTCTAATCAAACTCGCCCCGTAGTGCATGTGAGGAGATGACAAACTACCCACCGATCCCGAAGGCTAAGTCCTCCTACAAGGACACTCTTGACACGGACCACGGCGGTCATAGGTACCGCAAGTACGACCTAAAAGATGACATTCCCGGGATGACGTCACATGCCTGTGAGCGGAAGCCACAGAGTTACGACTAACTCTGCACACCCCGAGCGTCTGAAATGTGTGAAGACCACTCTGCCTGGCGGAGGTGCGTATCTAACTCTTTGGGAGGCGGCTTCGCCTCGAAAGTTACCAAAGGACCTTCTTTGCTCGGCCTCTTCTCATCGCCCGTTAACGTCGATCTCTACGTCTCGGCTGCTGCGCATAAGCCCGCATACGTGCCATGCTCAAGCTAAGCGAAGAATTACTCTTGCACAACCCTCTTTTAGATAGTCTCGAGACTCGCGGTACATCGGTATACTCTCTGGTAGCCAAATCTATAGCTAATGCAGGTTGCCTCTTTGCAATCTATATTCACCGTTCGGTCGTGGGCTGAAGGTTCAAATATCATGGTCGCGATGGGGCTGCTGCGCCGTGCTAAACTCTGTGGGGCTAGTGGCGTCGCGAACTCCCGAATGAAGCACCACCCAAGGTGATGGTGGGCACGTGCCCGCGTAACCCTCTGTACTCTACTCGCGGCTCCTCGGCTGCCTTGCCCTCTGGGCGAGGTTGCCCTGGCGGAGGCATAATGATAAGGAAAGAATTTCGTCGAGGGTCGACTTACAACCTGACTACTAAGGCACGATCTGAGTGAGAAGAATGAAACCAATCCTAAATATCCTATAGCCTCACGATTATTGGTGCGGTGCGCAACACACCGATAATCAAGACTTCCTACTTGGATCACGATGCAGACACTTTCCAGGATTAAGCGCTCACGATACCACTTTTGTCACGACCCAGCTGGGCGTGTTGGTGCACCGGGCACCCTAGTGGCAACATCAGTGTCAGTGAACATAAAACATATACATGAAACAAGTGAAGTACAAAACGATGTCCCGAGGAAAGCGGCGCTTTCGGCATATATGAATAACAACTTTTACAGCTGAGCAGTTTAATCCTTTTTACAAAGCCACACTTGCGGTACTCTGACCTCTACGAATGATATGACAACCGTGGCGGGGCGGGAGCGCGAAACCCCACGAGATGTAAACACTTACTACGACAGTGTACCGCTGATAAGCCTCGGAGAACGGAGCTTCCAGCGCTAAGCTGTGACCACGAGAGCTAGGATCGGCGGCTGGTGTACCTCGACTTTGCGGCGTGACGCGGCCCGGAGAGTCGATCTTAGTGCAAGGTATGTGGCCCCGAAAATACGTCTTGCTAAATGAAATCATAGCGATCGTATAAAGCGAGAACATGTATGATAACCAAACTACGATTTATAACAAGCGATCATGTCAAGTCGGGGACTCACGCCCTCAGTCATCACTTTCGAAGTATAACAATGGGTCTCGGGCCCGGCATCAATCATGCGTAGGATACGCCGCCATTCAGCGATCTATGATATAAAGCACCAAGGAACACACGAACACGAGTCCGCTGTG